>JAWMAG010000020.1:7477500-7647500 GCA_037013455.1 Ceratitis rosa | reverse complement strand
TTTCAACTTGCTCATCTTACACTTGGCTGTGCGATGCTCCACCTTCGCCTTTGTTCGAAACTGTTTAATGTTACTCTGTTGGACAGACTTTCCGTTATGCATTGTTATGCTAGCTTGTTATTGTTGCATGGCTATTTGCTGTTGGTTTACAAATCCATTGTTGTCGCTTCTTCCTTTTGGCACTTTCACTTTTCTGCATTGTAGTTGTTGTTGTGCATGCCGCTGCTGCTGCTGCTGCTGCTGCCGCTACTCAGCCAAGTGCAATGATTTTGCTGTTGGCCAGATTTTAGGAGTTTGTATCAAATCGAAACACAATAACAACAGCAACAAAAACAGTTTTTTTTGTTCTTTGCATTGTTGGCTGCATTGTGTGAGTATCTTCCTGCTTTGTGGTTCCCAGCGCATTTGGGCTTATGCATTTGCAATATATGTATATATATATATACTTTTGTATGTATAAATAAAAAAATATTCATACATAAGGAATACAAATGTGTACTTAAATTATGCTAGTGTATGTGCATATGTATGTATATGTGCATGTTTTGCACATCTCCTCAACAGTTTGTATGTATGCCCACCGCACGACTTCCTTTACCTTCATTCATGTTTATTTTCTGGTTTTCGCTTGCATGCAATTGTTGTTGTTTGTTGTTGCATTTTCCCAATAACAACTTACCAAAGCTTAAATCGTCTTAACGGTATTGGTATTTGGCTTGCTTCCTCGTTGGTTCGCTCTTACAGTTTGCTTAAATATTATTTTTTCGAGATAAACACATTAACATACACACATACCATACATACATATAAAAATATATATATAAATATATATATATATATATATATATTTTTACTCTGAAAATGACCAGTTTTATATATTCATATGTATCTATACATTTAGTACCCTCAAACAACAAATAAATGGGTATTTTATATTGAGTGCAACTCATTGCTACTATTTTATTGTTGTTGCTATTACAATCATTACTCATACTCAAGTCCGTTGCCAGTCGATTTACTTTTCTCTAGCAGGGAATGGAATAATCCGACAAAAAATATGGCTCAAGTTACTTTTGATAGATTCCATATCCTCCAGCTTAGAGCATTGAAAATATTCTAGAAAAACAACAGAAAAAAATTTAAAAACTGTATCGAAATATTTATACACTTCATTATTCTATAAATAGAAAACTAAAATGAAAGAAAATAAAATAGTTGAGGTTGTGGATTGAGGTTTATCCACAAAAAATGTCATGTCAGCGTATACAAATATTTAAAAATTCCAATTCCAATAAAAGATGTTGTTTTGATATTCAAAGAATTTTTTTTTTTTTTTTTGAGATAAATGATTGGATGTTTATTTTAATGTAAAGAGGAAGATATGCCATTACTAGCGGAAAACAATATCAGCCAAATGGCCGCCGTGGTTATGCTTACAAAGTGGCTGCTCTCAATAGCTTCACGAACTCCATCTTTTTGAGGTCTTGAATCTACGTTGACTTGTTGGCGTAGATCTATCTTAACTTTGACGTGGTCCCAAAAGAAGAGATCGCAAGGTGTTGAAACACAATATCTCGGTGGCCAATTACGATCACCTCTTCGAGGTATAACACGGCCCGGAAACTTTTTCCTTAAAAGATCGATAGCTTCGTTGCTTGTGTGGTACATAGCGCCGTTTTGTTGAAAGTAGATTTTGTTCAGATCAATGCTAACCAATTTCGGTCGAAAAAATCATCAATTATCTCTCAATAGCGCAACTTATTCATCGTAACTGTTGCTCTAGCCTTATTTTCGAAAAACTAAGGTGCACGGAACTATAAACAACCACCTTACAAAATAGTTACACGTTGAAGATGGAGAAGTTCTTCGACAATAAATCTTGAGTTCGACGATTCCCAGATGCGACAGTTTTGGTCTTTGACATAGCCATCGAAGTGGAAATAGGCCTCATCATTCAAGATGATTTTTCGATAAAATTCCGGATCATTTTCAAGCATTTCAAGAACCCATTTCAGCAATAACATGACATTGTTGATGATCGGCCGGCTTGAGTTCTTGTGTTAACTGAACTTTATAAGCTATAAAACTCAACTCCTCATTCAAACTAAGGTGGAATGGGGAGGAATGAACAAACCTGTGTTTTCTTCATTACTTATTCTCAGTTTCTCTTGAGCGATGCACACGTGTTTTATTCTTCATATCATTAACTTGTCCCAACAGCTTTATTTTTTTCACCAATTTCTGCATTGCGGCCCGACAAGGTGTTTCACGACGACCAAAAAATGTTTTAATTTGACGAACTGTTTCTACCAGGTTTTCTCCACTTTTATACTGAATTTTAATAATTTCAATGCCTTGTTGAATCGTGTTCATTACATTTTTATCACCGATGTAGTGTTTACGTGTAAAATATGAAAAAATTACAGTTTAAAAAGTCACATCTATCAGAAAAGCAAGCTTTTCAGAATAACATCTCTCATTGGAAAACCTTTTATTAACAAAATTTACATATTGTATGGTATATGCTAATTAACCAACCGTCTGTGGAAATTATTGAGACCGCAAATGCAAGGTCACCAGTTCAAATGCCTAAATTTTGTGCGCCGCCACCACGTAATTTTCTTTTTTTGCTACCTTTGTTCGAGCGACTTCACGCAACCAACTCGAGTGACGTCAAATTTTAATAAGATATGTCGCGAATTTAAACATTTAGTTTCCTAAAATAAAGAAATTGTTATTAATATCCACACAGAAAGTAAATTTTTATAGCAGCGATGTTATATAACTTTATTGTAACTTTTCTTTTTCTCATTGCTCAAATCCATCATTCCTACTGACAGCCAATTCGTTTACGACAGCGGCTGTGTTGTACATCGGAGAGTAATGTTTTATGTCAAAAAGAAAAATTTAGTGTAATTTCCTTTTTGTGTCCATGTAATATATTATTGATGATGGTACTGTTCAAGTACATAACGATTGTTTGACGCGGGGTAAGGGAAAGTTATGAACTTATCGTTCCCTCATTTATACGTTTCTTTTTTTAATTTAGTTTCTGTTTTTGGTAAAGGAAAAAAAATGGCAACGAAAAACGATGCGAACGTTTGTAATGTAATTATCCCAAGTTAAAATCTTGATTAAAATATTTAAATTCAAATAAATTTAATTAAGAATGAAGTAAAAGAAAATTAAAAATAGTACCAAAAAATTTAAGACAAAATGAAAAAATAAAGTAAACTACCTGTACCCTTCAACGCTACGCTGTGACACATGCTCAATGAATGTATGAAAAATTTAACATTGGATAACTTTTCATCATAACTTTGTTTATTCAATACTTGTGGGTATACAACATATCTGGTTTTACCAGATAAATGTGTTATTTGTTCTGCCAACCCTCGAACATGCAACTTATAATTGTCCATTTGCGAGGAAATCCATATCTAAATGAAAAGCACATAATTTCATAGATCGACCCTGATCTTTATTGCTAGAGATTGCAAACGCTAGTCGAACAGAGATCTTTAGGCGCTTTTTTGAAGATGATACTTTTCAATTATAGGGTTTTGAGGAATTAGGATCTTTTCATCTTTAAAAGCCACGATCAAAATTGTTGCTTCACATAATTGGCGGTTAATTCCAGGGTTTGTACAAGTCGCTATAACGTTGAGTGTTTTAGGCAGACATTACCCTCCTCAGCTGGTGTTGAGGGAGGAATATCAGGCAGTAAAAATTCCAAGCGGTCGGTAACTTTTCGAGATATGCTGATCTTTACAAAGAAACGTAAGGATTATATATATATAATTTGATATATCTACTTACTTGTATGTGTCGGTCGGTTTTCGTTGCTTAAAGTCCTTCACGAAAATGTCAATATGAATGCTTCGAAGTAAGCCAAAAACACTAATCAGATCTGGGCTTATTCACACTTAAGTTGAATTCACAGCCCTAGAATAATAACAAACCGAAGCGATCATACCAAAAGGGAAAGATACACGCTTCAAAAAAAATTATTAAAAATTAATATCATCAACAAAGTCGTATCTTAGCTGATCGGTTCCTTGAAATGCATGAAAATGATCCGCAATTTCATCGAAAAATTAATCTGACTTGTGAGGCTCATTTCCACATCGATGACTACGTCAATAAGCAAAACTGTCCAATTTGAGGCTCGGAATACCTACCTACCTTCGTTCAACCTCACTTTTTCGAAATTGAGGCTCGATCAACAGTTGCGAAGAATGGATTTTGCTATCGTAATTTAGAATTACCCTGGACTAGCGACCAAACTATTCCAAAAAATTGTAAAAATATAATAAAATATTAAATGGTTAGGGGTTTTTAATTATAATAAAAATTTAACTAAATACAGAAAAACACAGCAACGTATGGCTGGGACTGTTAGTTTTTTTATATTTTAAATTTTTTGCTAAAATAATGATAATTAAGGGTTTACTTCTAGTTAGGAGCCCTAAAAAATGAGGTTATTTCAAACATTTTTCACGAGGAAACTTTTAGCTTTATTATTTTGTGCACTTGTATGCATATTATGGCACATTTGAAGAGTAGTTTTTTATTTATAAAAATAACAATTTTTGAAGCTGCTACAGGAGATCTCCAGTGACCGCTCCCAAAACAGGCGTTCTGCGGTGACCATTGTATTTCTGAAGTGAATGATCTGAAAAAAACCCCAGATGAATTTCTGTAAAGCAATGTATAATCTTTTTATAAATCGAAGGAATAGCTAAAATTTTTTTTGACAAAATGACGGCTTCTCAAAAAAAATTAAAATTTTCTCTATAATAGTTGTTGCGCATTAAAAAATAATTTTCATCGGTAATGGAAAAGCTTCGACTAAGTTCTAGAAAATATTGTTCAGAACCTCCTTTTTTGAAAGCTAACGTTTCTTGGACTGTTCCTAAATTTTTTCTTATCTCCTATCACGCTCTTAATTACTAATTTTTTTGAAATAAATAATTAAGAAAGAGGACTACTCACTTTGCAACCTGATAGTGATTTGATAGCTCATCGCTCAGATTTTACTGTCTTTGCCAATTGTAGTATGTACTACATATATTTATAAATACATATATATATGTACATGCATATATGGTATACTTGTATTCACTGCTAGCCTTCTTATGCGCCGCATATGTAACTGAAACATGTTAAGAGGCAATGAATTGACACATTGTATTTCCAATTACTCCGCAGCCGAACTTAGACATCTCTTCAAACAAAACTATGTACCTATCTACGAGTATGTTGGCTGATTTATTGTTCAAATGTAACTCAAGTGAAGACGTGACTGGCATGGAGAATTCGTATGTTAATTTGGCAAATGTTTACAGGTTAATGGAAAGTTCATATATTATATATGTATCTAATTAGATATCTGTTTGTTTGTTGATATGATAGTAATTTTAGTAACGACGATTAAAAAGCAGTAAGGAGAGAAATGAGCGTGGAAGTCGTGAATGTGCGAAAGAATATGAGGAAATAGGAAATCAATTACTTCGCACCTACAATATATATTCTGAATAATAAAACAAAATATTATACAAATTTAAAAAAGGGGAATGGAAGGAAAACTTTTAGTGACAGAAGGTGGATAAAATAATAATCTATGCCACGATAATTGTTTTAGAAGATAGAATTTAGTGGTCCAGTACTATAATTTTAATAGTATTTCGAAATATAACATTTATTGAGTACTGATATGAACTTTTTGAAGTTAAAAATACGACATTGAAAGTCCAATTAAAATGGAAACTAATAGAAATAAATGATAAGTAAATAATAAATAATAAATAAAAAATAATAAATAATAAATAATAAATAACAAATAATAAATAATAAATAATAAATAATAAATAATAAATAATAAATAATAAATAATAAATAATAAATAATAAATAATAAATAATAAATAATAAATAATAAATAATAAATAATAAATAATAAATAATAAATAATAAATAATAAATAATAAATAATAAATAATAAATAATAAATAATAAATAATAAATAATAAATAATAAATAATAAATAATAAATAATAAATAATAAATAATAAATAATAAATAATAAATAATAAATAATAAATAATAAATAATAAATAATAAATAATAAATAATAAATAATAAATAATAAATAATAAATAATAAATAATAAATAATAAATAATAAATATACTAGCGCCAAAAATAGATATTAATTTTTACGATTTATTTTATAGCTGGTTCTGTACCTTTCTTGTGCTATTGCTTTTCTCTTGTAGGAATGTAAACGAGAGTACAAATTCTGTTTAAACGTTCACGGAACTTTTTTTTCGAGGCGTAGGTCTTGAAGCAGGACACCATCTTATGGTGAGGTTGTGCCTAGTTTTTGAGATTCGATACGTATAAACTTTTTCAACGTAAATACAATATAATAAGACCTCGGATGAGAGATCCCACTTTTGATTACGATCATAGCCAATGAACATTGAACTACAATTTGTGGGATGCCCATGGAATGTCCGGTTCCTTAAGAAGTAAGGCTCTAAACGACGCTATCCATGAAATGCTATTGACGGGACAAGCATGGAAGAAGATAAACTCCTGTGACTTTTAGTACAATGGCTTTATCAAAGAGCGTTGAGTATTGGATTTGTGGTTCGAGGGAAACTTAACCATCTAGTACTACAATTTGTCCCGGTGAACGAACATCTCGCCATAATCCGTATAAAAGTCCCTACGCGCCAACGGACCATAGATGCCGCCTACGCGGCCGCCGCATAACAGGCGAGAAATTCTGCCTCCACAATAATATATCCCTTCCTGAGCTAATGCTGATCAACTATGGTTATTTATTTATTTATTATAAATGAAAAATAATAATACAATTATCATTTTACAGAGAAAGTCGCACTAGCTGCCAGGGCTTACGGCTCAACTATGGTTAAATCGATAGACTTGAAGCCAGAACAATTATGTTCTGAAAAACGAGAGGCGGACATCTAAGAAATTTGAGACTTCTTAGATGTGAGTGAGACCTTTCAGTTAGTCTCAATATTCTCAATTCAATTCTTAATGAAGTATAGATACTACATATCTGGCATTTTGAGTAAAAAACTAAAACCCCCATTCAGTGAATTAATCGTGACATATTATTGTGGGTTTATACCCGGTAATCGGCTATAACAACGAAAGCGATGCCTACGCCAATTCAGAGGAAGACGAGTTTCGGCATCAGCTCCGCTCTTGCGCCTTCTACAAATCCACTTTTACCAGGTGTGTTTGTTGAAGTGTGCCGGTTTTACTAGTAGATGTCGCTAGCAATATGTATAAATTTCTATGATTTGCCATGTATGTAATTTTTTTCTATTGACATTAACCTACAAAAATACGCGAGTCACATTCCGCCGAAATAATAGCGTCATATTTGTTTATCTCAGTGAATATGTCGGGTTTCGTTCCAAGTAAATCGCATTTGAGGCATTCGTTGCCTTTCTTATTTCATCAAAAGAAAAAAGCAGCTGAAGCTCACCGGTTGCTGGTAGAAACTTATGGTGAACATGCTCCAGTGGTTAGAACATGTGAGACATGGTTTCGTCAATTAAAAAGTGGAGATTTCGATTTGACAGACAATGAACATCCTGGTGCAGCGAAAAAGTTCGAAGACGAGAAATTGCAGGCGTTATTGCATGTTGATCCAACCCAGTCGCAACAAAAATTGGCAGAAACACTACATGTGACTCGAGGAGCAATTTGCCAATGTTTAAAAGCCATGGAAAAGATCCAGAAGTATGGAAAATGGGTGCCACACCAGCTAATTTGAAGGGAAATCTTTTCTGCATCGAATTGTCGCGAGGGACGAAAAATGGATTTATTTTGAGAACCCGAAGCGAAAAAAATCATGGCCTTCCCCTGGTGAAGCTAGCCCATAGACTACAAGGCCAAATCGCTTTGGCCGTAAGACAATGCTCTGTGTTTGGTGGGACCAGTGTGGTGTGGTGTACTACGAGTTGTTAAAACCTGGCGACACGGTGAACACGGATCGCTACCGACAAAAAATGATCAATTTGAATCATGCGTTTATCGAAAAACGGTCGGAATGGGCTCGAAGACATGGCAAAGTTATCTTGCAACATACACAACGCGCCGTTTCATACCGCTAAACTGGTGAAAGACACATTAAAAACACTTAATTGGGAAATATTATCGCACCCGCCGTACTCTCCAGACCTCGCCCCGTCCGACTATCACCTTTTCGCATCGATGGGACACTCCCTTGCAGAGCAGTGCTTCGCTAATTTTGAAGAAGTCGAAAAATGGCTCGTCGAATGGTTTGCCTCGAAAGAGAAAAAGGTTTTTTGGAATGGTATCCATAATTTGCCTGAGAGATGGGCGAAATGTTTAGAAACCAATGGTCAATACTTTGAATAAAAAACTTTTGAGATTTCTCTGAAAATTAAGTGTTTTCTTTATCGAAAAAACCAAAAAAAATTCAACTAACACACCTGGTATAGTGGGACTAGAGTTCATCAGCGACTACGTCACCACGGCATTTGAAAATGCATTGAATAAAGTTTAAATTAGTTTTTTTTAAGATATTTAAATTGTAGTGATACATAAATACCTACGTAAACTGGCTAACCCAGCAGGTGTTGTCCTTATTAAACTAGCAAAGAGAAAATAAGGCTGGATACGAAAAGTAAAAATTAAAGCCTTCAATTTCATGCAAAAATAATGGATTGCGTTTTACTACAACAATATAACTTGGCAGGTTTTTAAGGTTCCCTAGCATTTTGAGGAAGCTCTTACCCAAGGTAATAAAACAAACGGAAAAATCAAGCTAATAAATATATTTATAGCAGACCTTTGGTAGGAACTAGAAAAACATAAAAAATTAAATGAGTGAAGAAAAAAGTATGATATGCTTGAGAACATGAGAATTATAGCCATTTCGAAAAATAAATTAATATTGAGAGCGTTTGTTTGACTGTATTGACAGAATCTTAAGTCCTCTCACGCTAAGAAGCATTCTTGCTTAAGACAATCGCTACAAAAATAATAATTTACCATATCGTATTTTCAACTTTTGCTCAGCCGTGGCATATTCTTCTCTTTTACATTTGTAGATGTTGAATATAAAATATAATTCCGGTGAGCCTTAAATCACATATTATATGTGGCATATACATATCTACACAAGCGTAAGCGAATTGTGTATGAGCTCATTGACTGTGGTAAGCACGTGCTCCTCCACCTGCCTCCATTGATCTCACGAAAAGCTCTTAAACATGCTCAATCGACAGCTTGTTGTAGGTCACTGTAACAACTCACACAATTTTACACATACATATATGTATGTATACAGCAAATATAAACAAATGCCAGGAAATGTTTTTATTATTTATTTTGATTTTCTTTTTATATTTTTTTTGCCTTGGGAATACGTGTTTTATACACTTACAAATGTATGTACATAGGTATGTATTTAATTGCCACGCTCGCAAATATTTTCTTTGTAGGTGAACTGCTTTCATAACAATTGTTGCTGTTATTTTTATTATGTTTTTTTTTTTTGTTTTTTGTTGACATTTCTCACTTTTGCTGTCACTGACATTATTACCTCTTTGTCGGTGTCATTGT
Organism: Ceratitis rosa; assembly: GCA_037013455.1. NCBI lineage: Eukaryota > Metazoa > Arthropoda > Insecta > Diptera > Tephritidae > Ceratitis > Ceratitis rosa. Next base: position 7,637,866 of record JAWMAG010000020.1, on the reverse strand, counting down.
CTGGCTGGTAATCATTTATCGCCTCATAGCATTGCAAAAAAAAAAAATAAAAATAAAAATATAACAATAACAACGTAGTAACAACGTAGCAACAATATTGCGTATGAAAAAAGTGACTGAAACGGTAGCAATTATTGCCACGACACGGCGTACACAAAAAGTAGCGGTGTAATCAAGCGTTCGTCATCGACACAACACTAACGGTACTTAAACATCCGCTTCAATACGGTTAATAAAACGTGGTGCAAAAAAAAAAAAAAACAATGCCAAAAAAAGGTGAAAAAGTTGGCAAAAGCAATGTAGGAGATTCCCTATTCCCACACACAGGCACACACACATGCAAATAAAATCAGATGCACGCATACATAGGAGTGTGTATGTATGTTAATACTCGTTTGAAAATAGCCAAAGCCCATTAAATGCATCCGACTGTACTATGTGCATATATACCTATATATATATATATATATATATATATATATATATATATATATATATATATATATATATATATATATATGGTATATGTATATACCCGAATGATTAAATATATAGACTAGCCACCGAAACCATTCACAACCGCCGGAGCGTATGTGTGTCGATTTTTTGGCTTTTAGGTCAGCTTGGCTGGATTAACATCATGGTAATTATTCACAGTAAATATTCACGGAGAGACAGACGGGTTGAAATAGCGAAGAAATGCTGCTGAATTTTCAATTTTAAATGTTAAGATTTAGATTTTAAATTTAGAAAACATTATTAAAAACTTTTTTTTTAATCTTTTAAACCTACCATGAATAAATACACCCGATTTTTCAGATCTGAAATTTAGGGTCACCTGGTCTTTCCGACGGAGTGTAGGTTTTTCGCTTCTTCCGCTTCTTGATACGCTGAACTATGTCAATGTCGCCGTATATCTCTTTCTGCACATTATTCCATCGGCTGCGGTATTCGCCGTTGCCTCTCGATAACTCCTAACGCCCACCACTCACCACATGTTGTCATCGTCCACGCCTCCATGCCATATAGCAGGAGGCGAATGATTTGCGATATCTTGAGTCTGGTTTTAGTTCGTCCAAAGAGGACTTTACTTTCGATTACCTACTTAGTCCAAAGTAGCACCTGAATCAACGCGCGTTGGATTTACGGGCTGATATTGTTGTTGGTGCTAATGCTAGTTCTAAATAAGACAAAGTTATCTAGTTCACTACCAGACCCATACCCATATGCACCGTTTCCTTATTCAGTCTTGAGAAATGAGAGCTCACGACACGGTTTTTGAGGTCAACGATGTCACTATAGCTGACGTACACCAGCAGCTGTACACTCTTATAGAAGATTGTACCTTCTCCATTCAGCTCTGCAGCTCGTAGGTCACATGATAAGGATTCACCCTGTCTGAAACCCCGTTTGATGTCGAACGGCTCGGAGAGGTCCTGCCCGATCCTGACGGAGCTTTTAGTGTTGCTTAAGGTCAGTTTACACAGCCGTATAAGTTTTGCGGAGATGCCAAATTCTGGCATCGCGGCGTAAAGGCAGCTGGTATTCGCGCTGTCGAGGCGGCTTTAAAATCGACGAAGAGGTGGTGTGTGTCAATCCTCTCTTAACGGGTCTTTTTCAAGATTTGTATCATGGTGAACATCTGGTCAATGGTTTATCTACCAGGTCTAAAACCACACTGATAAGGTTCAATCAGGTTGTTGACGGTAGGCTTTAGTCTTTCACACAAAACGGAGAGGACCTTATATGCGATATTAAGGAGGCTTATCACACGATAATTGGTGCAGACTTTGGGATCGCCTTTTTTATGAATTAGAGCACACACAGAGCACACTTAGGTTCCAATCGTTAGGCGTGCTTTCATCTGACCATCTTTTGCAAGGGAGTTGATGTCGGTAATTCATTGGCCCCCACCGCTTTGTTGTTTTTCAAGCGATCGAATGCTATCCCAACTTTTTTATTGTCGGGCAATGTAACATTTGTTTCATCGTCATCGATTGGGGAATCAGGCTCGCCATCTCCTGATGTTACACTTTCATTGCTATTAAGCAGGCTGCTGAAGTGTTCCCTCCATAAATTCAATATGCTCTGACCATCGGTGGCTAGATAACTTCTATGTGTCCTAACGTACAAGTGTCTGTTCCGGTTTTGAAACATTCTGGAAGAATTTTCGAGCGTTACTCTTGTCGGCCAGCTTCTAAAGCTCGTCATAATCACTTTTTGTTTACACATGCGTCTTGCTTCCCTTTTAAATTATCGGTATTTATCCCATCCCGCGCGTGTAGGGGTCGATCGCAACGTTGCGAGATAGACAGCTTACTTTCTCTCTACTGCGACACGGTAGTCCTCATACTTCTGGTGGAGGTGTATCATACAGGCTATTAAATCTTTGAAAGATTTTTTTCAGGAGAAGTTCTCTACTCCTACGAAAGCAGCAAAGCAAATGGAAGTGAACGTTACAGACAGGGAAACCTTCGCTTTTAGTCACAGCCATGCAGCACCAGGCTCGCTTACGTTGAACTCAAAAAAAAATTCTAGATTGTTGAATACTGATATTATCTGATATGCTTCGTTGTAGTGCTTAGCTTGTCGTCACTTTTCATAACGTCAGAGCAGCTACAGGTGGTGTTCAAATATCAGTTCTTGAACGAGCATTTAACTATAGTTAGGAAAATTACATTCGGGGAGACAGCGTCGTATTAAAATATGAATCACTATACGAGTATATCTCGCACGAGTTTCAATTTCAAGCATCAAATATTCAGTTATCATGGCGCAATAATGATAACGTTCTCTTCAGCATCATTTTTGAAGATATATGGGCCGATGATGGGCCCATAAGCCACACCAGACCGTTGTTTTTTCTAGTTAAAATTGCAGCTCTTGAATCTCTTCAGATTGCTATTCATCCCAAATGCGGCCAGAAAAGGGTCTCATCGCTTAACGAAGTTTTGAGTCGAAAACGTCAGAATTTCTTGGAAGTTTTCAAGAGCACATAGAGCGAAGCGATGTCGCCTGAAAAGGTCGAGAGGTTTCAGTTCTTGCACAAGATATTTTTTGTACGCTTTCAATTTAAGATCTCGACGAAAAATGCGCCAAGTGGTACCATACGTTAATCCGAGTTGCTGAGAACGGCCCCAAATCGACTCTCCATCGTCAACTCTCAACTATGGCCGCTATATTTTCTTCACTGTGCGCTGGACGTGGCCTTCTTGGTCGAGTATTATCCAATAATGAATACTGGGTCTCAAGATGGGTGATGGTGCTGCGAATAGTATGATCAGTAGGCCGATTATGTTGACCATAAGTTGAGTTCTTTACAGAATGTAAAATTTGAACGATTTGTAAACATTGTTCAGGTGCAAGTTTTTCCATGATGAAATGCCAAACAATACTGAACACAACTAACATGACAGCTTGGCACGTTTCACGCGTGGTCTGTCAAAAAAAAAAGAGAGGCTATTGACAGTGCTTTTGCCTAAAATGAATGATTTTATTCGATTTGATCATTTTATGTGTTCATTAACTCAAAAAAACTCAATTGTTAAAAAATTCTGTATTCATCCAAGCTTTTTTCTCAGCGCGATAATGAGTAGGAAACGTTTTCACCCCTTTGAAACTTTGCGGTCTGCTTTTCTTTGTACTAAGGATTCCAGTTTTTCGTTAAGAAGATGATTTCAATTTACCATACTAATCCCAGTAAATTTTGTCTTTAACATTTCCTCTCTATTCCCCTTTTTGAAATTTGTAAGACACTCTCCACTTACTACAAATTGCTTATAACTTATTATTTACGAATTTAAAAGCAAGTTTTTAGGGAACGCGTGATGACTCTGAATTTTGGAGAGGTTCGAATTAACGAGAGCCGACTGTATTGTATTTTATCACTATTTCTGATACAGCTACGAGTATATCGGCAATTAGTGTGGATCGTTAACAAATTCAAATGGCTTGTTTATCAGTAATTAAGGCGAGTTTATAATTGCCCATACATACCTACATACGAATTCCAAATTGCACATCTTGTGTATCCATATTGATGAATTGTTATTATTTTTCTAGTAACCACTTTAAAATTTTCTTTCAAAAACCAAAAAAAAAAAAAATAACAGAAATAAAGTGGTTTATGCGCGTAAATTTATGAGTACTAAGAGGAAATTGAAAAACAAGTTGACGGTATTTTCGCATCTCAACTTAACCGACTCGACGCCAATCAAGTGATGCGGTAACATTCAGCACGGCACTTGCAACTTATTTGTAAGTAATGGATGATTATTACAGTAATGGTTTTGTGGTTCGAGTGGTGGCTGGTGAGTAGCAGTTGACTTGTTTATTCAATACCTCACGCTTGTGTGTATATTCACAGCCAACTAGAAGTGTAAAGGGTGGCACTAATACAAAATACTCATCTCTCATGCTGAGGTTGGATTTGATTATTCTATTTGTGCTTTTCAAACCATGATTTTTATATAAGGAAATCAAATTTCGGGCTCATTGCTTTTTACGAGTAAGCAAGCTTCATACCTGTTTTGTGATCTGCTGTGGAGCTTGGCACCGATTTCTTTATAAATAATTAGAAACATAACTTCTCAAAATCATATAGCTTAGTTAAGTGAAAGAGGGACTACAGAGCTTTTAAGAGCTCCGATAAGCAATTACAGTCAGGTGTGATAAAATAATCAAGATCAATAATCAATGCACATGACCATGATTCCTGTATTCTTCTGTATTATATTAGGTCAAGTAAAACGTTCGTTCGGCTTTTATTTAAGAAATGGCGTTATTGTCCATAATACTAGTGTTACGTGTCGCATCATGTCATACTATACGGCGCTGAAAACGTGTTTATTCGCGCAAAAAGTTTATCTTTGACAGTTTTTCGATTGATTGACTCAGTACGTTGTGAGCGCTCGTCAAAGATGGGCACCAGTAAAGAGTAAGTTCGATAAATTTTAAAATTTTTCTTCGATCAAGGCAAAAAAGCAGCCAAAGTGGCTGAAAAAATTAATATAGTTTATGGGCCTAGTAAATAGGAAATAGGAAATAGTGGAAACAGACCATCACGTGAACACATATTTAATTGCTGAGGAACTAAAGATAAGCCAGAAAACCGTTTGAGACCTTGGATTCAAAAAGAAGCTCTATGTTTGGGTGCCACACGAACTAACGCAAAAAAACATAATGGACCAAATTTCCATCTGCGAATCGCTGCTGAATCGCAACAAAATCTGAAGCATTTGGTGAGTGGGGATGAAAAGTGGATTTCTTACGACAACGTCAAGCGAAATCGGTCGTGGTCGAAACGCGGTGAGCCGGCGGAAACGGTGGCCAGGCCAGGATTGACGGTGAGGAAGGTTTTGCTATGTGTTTGGTGGGATTGTCAAGGAATCATCTACTACGAGCTGATCCTCTCTAGCCAAACGCTCAATTCGGCCCTCTACTGCCAACAATTGAACAATTGAAGGCAACGCTCATCACTGGGTTCCGTTAGGACAACGCCAGGCCACACACGTCTTTGGTGACACGTCGGAAGCTCCAGGAGCTCGGATGGGAGGTCCTAATGCCCCCAAATTATAGTGCGGACCTGGCACCAAGTGATTATCATCTTTTCCTGTCCATGGCGATCGCGCTTAATGGTGAGAAGTTGGGCTCAATAGAGGCCTGTGAAAATTGGCTCTCCGAGTTTTTTGCCAATAGTGATGCAGCATTCTACGAGAGGGGTATAATGAAGTTTGAATCTCGTTGGCAACAAGTTCACGAACAAAACGGCGCATATTTGACTTAAATCGAACAAATGTACACAAAGTTATAATACTTCGAAAAATCAATAAAAGAAACCGAACGGACTTTTTGACCTAATATATAATATTATTTTTTATACCCGCTGAAGAGGTTTTCGGATAAGGTCATCCACGAATTTGTGGTGAGCTCAAAATTTAGTTGCTGACCCATGACCATTCGAATGGGAGTACACACTGTTAACCATACGACTTATGCAGCCGCCCCATCTATATATAAATATAATTTGCGCTTTGTAACCATTAATTTGTGGTGTGTGTTGTTTTTTCCAACAAGTTTGGTTCTTGTTATTATCATTGTTATTATTGTTGTTATAACAGTTTTCTAGCCACGCTTAGGAGCAACCTAGATCAGTCTAATTTATCGACGCCATCTAACGTGATTTCCATAAAACGGTCTGTTTCGACGGGTTTGGCCAAGAGGGTAAGAGGGGTTAGATGAGTTGGTTTTAGGTGGCATACAAAGAGTGGTGCGTGGACTTATTGCAGGCAGGACATACGTTGGGCATGTCAAGATCAAGTCTGGATAGGTAGGAGTTTAGTCTATCACGCGGGACACCCGAGGCAGCTTGAGCTCTTCGTTTGCAATAGATGGTGGTTTGAGTCCGAGAACTCCACTCACTAGAAAACAGTTCAGGAAAGTGTTCACTTGCTAGCGGAGATTGGCGTTTAATGTCTGTCGGTAAGCCGTCCTGTCCAACGGTTGCTGTAGATGGTGCTGAATGCACCTGGGTGAGGGTTAAGCTTATAATAAGTGTCGGTTGTGATGTTCCCTACGATAGCTCCTTAACTCGTACCATAGATGCTTCGCTGGGCAAGTGAATGTATGACGATCCCTCACGGTCCTGACGGCGGTGTTTTGTTTCTGCGTCTGCGTGTTGCTAGTCTCCGGTGCACAGATTGGTATAGCATAGCTTACGTTCGGCCGACCAACTTCCTTGTAGGTTGCCAGTAACACTTCTGTATCTTTTCCCTAGGTGCTGCCGCCTAACGCTTTGCTGATTTTGTTGCGGCTCTATAGTTTTGTGGCAATTATAGTCGTATGCGGAGGGAAGTAGTGTACGCTGTCGAATGTGACTGCCGATAACTTCGGGTGATGAAGTAGGAAGGTCGTCGAACATAAGTCATCAATATCCTATCCGGACGCTAATATCGAGCAATCATCGGCATATAGATAGAGCAGGGACAGAGGGAGAAGACGGACATAGCCAAGAGTGAACACGAAGGCCGTGGAGCGTCGATTCGGCGCTGTTCGCAGCAACTCGGCCTGACGTATGAAACGAATTGGCACATTTTACGTCGATATCTTATTTTGAAAGCGTACAAAATACAGCTTGTGCAAGAACTAAGACCGCTCGACCGCGACATCGCTTTGCTCTATGGGCTCTTGAAAAGTTCCAAGAAGATCCGCCGTTTTCGAGCCAAACTTTATTCAGCGGTGAGGTCTATTTCTGGTTCAATGAGTATGTAAGCGAGCAAAATTTCCACATTTTAGAGGAATAGCAACCGGAAGAGATTCAATAGCTGCAAACTCATCCAGAAAAAAACAACGGTTTGGTGTAGGTTTGTGGACCGGTGGAATCATCATTTATTTATGTACAATATCTCTTTGTTTTTTATTTTATAATATTTTTCTGTGCTCCGCTTTCATAATTGCTGCCTAACGGATAACCCTGTAAATATGTCACACAGCTAAATAAATTATTAAAATTACTTAAGTGCTTGTCGCTACATACGTGTACATATGTATATGCAAGTGATTATATGTATGTATGTTTGATTAGGAATTTTAGCGAAAATTTTATTTTTTTCTTCCTGCATTGTTGTTGTTGCAATTAAGTTGCATTACATTTGGAAAAAATATCTTTAATTCATAAGACTATAATTCACCTTTTCTCATTAACGGTACTTAAGAAGCAATGCAGTAATGAGGCAGACACGCGAAGCTTACTTCATAGCATAGGTCACTTTGTGGTAAGAAAAACCAATATAATGTACATCATATGGCAACTCTTCCCACTCCGGCCGTTTGTTGCTTTGCATGTCACTTCCTACATTCGACGATCGCATAACTCAATACATTGTCCAAAATAAGAAAATATAGAAAAACTATGAAAAAAGCTACAGCAAAAGTAGCTAAAGTTCAAAAGGTGAATCGCGCGCCAGTTGCAAACACATTCCAACACAAACGAAAACACCAATGACAACAGTTGTCTTATGCCTTTGCCGTTTGAAAATTATGTTGCTCACGGCCTTAGTTTAGGCTTGCCTGTCCGTACGTTTGACTGGGGTAAACTCCAGACGCTCCAGCCCAACCTCACCTGGCTGCCTGGCTCATAGCAAGCATGCTACTTCGTCCCCTCTTGTCCGACCGTCGACGCCGGCGACCTCACGTTTAGCCTCACTTGACTCGCTGAGTCGGTGTGATGCCACAAGTGTTTGGCCACTATCAACATCATTTATATAATACATAAATATGGGCATTTGGTTGCTGTAGGCAAGCGTTTCCTCCCGCTTCGATTACTTGCTTACCGTTAAACAAATATTGTGCTGCAAAGTACACTTTGCCATTATGCTGCGATTGTGATAAGGCCATCTTACGGTAGATGTACGAGTATAAGTGAATGTAATAGTTTTGTAATAGAAATACAAATGCTTGTGGCGGGAATGCGCCTCATCCTGACCGATCGCGGCGAGTCAATAGTCAACGGCGCAGTCAGCGACATTATCGAATTAAGTAGTTGGTTTTGTTCAATTACCAAGCGACTAAATATTTCGTTTTACAGCTGAAACAATCATCGTCAAACAATCATCATTGCCAACCAGTTAATCCTGAAGAGACTTTCACTTGCGCCGTCGTTGATGTTAAAGATATTTACATACATATGTACATACATACATACACGTATATGGGAAGACAATGGCAGATCAGCTGAAACGAACTAAAAGCGTTTGTGTTATTTCGTCTTTTATTGTATATAATTTTTATGGCAAAAATATAATACAATAATAAATATTTTACAACTATTTGGAGGACAAAAGTTAAGCTTTTTATAAATTCATTTGAACTTGAAGAAGATTATAAAAACTTCAATTTTACAATTTTGTACATTTCCGCATTGACTTATATTATATGCATATCTATTTATTTGAGGTTTATTATAAAGTAATTTTATTTACTACTGTAAATAATACTATAATTTATTTTGGGACACTGCACAGTGGCCTGTTTTATAAGGAATCAGTGGCCAACGATATATTTAAGTGAAATTTTTTTCCTCAACTTTATAAGTAATAAACAATAACAGTAACATAAATAATTTGCTTTAAATCCCTCTTCCTACTACCCACGCCACATTTTGTCCTTCGATAAATAAATAAAAAAAAGCCAAAATCTTAAGCTTTGCTTTTCACTTATTAATTAACGTAAGAAAATTGGGGAGAATAAATTGCGATATGATCAAAATGATAAAGAATTTTTATATTATTATTAAAATTAGTTAAAGGTAATAAAAGAAAAAAACAATATATGAGTAATATTCAACTAAATAAAGCAACGTATTTTAATAAAATCAATTTATTTTTGTATGGTAATTTTCATTGATGAGTTATCAGAGGTTCTGCACTGCATACCATGAACTGCTGTTTGGTTTCTGGATCGTACTTATAGAACTAAGATTCGTCACCAGTAACAAATTTTACTAAAATTGCCAAACTGGCCATCTTCCAATTTGTTTAGAAAAAATTGAGCAAAATGCACTCGAGCCTCTTTTTGGGCTTCACTTAAAACTCGTGGTACCGCACACACACACATCCTAGATGATTACTTAATATTCACTATACAGCCAAGTCCAATACATTAGCAATCAGTTCCTGTATCAATCGTGGGTCTTCATCGCTTTTAGACTTCACTAGAGCTACAGTGACGTCATCAGTGGAAGATTTTAGTCCACCTTCTCGGGGCTCGTCCTCTACGGAAAAATGTCCGGTCTGGAATCTTCGGACCACTTAGAAATAGTATCTAAAGACGTTGCAATCGCTTCGTATGCAATTCGGCATTCACTGAATATTTGTATTGGCTGTAAATTACGCCGAAATCCGAAGAGAATCGCATGGCGAATTTATGTTTGCGTTCGTTATGGCACTTCGCCTGACCTATCCTCAGCTATCTTGCATTTGCTCGTCTCCATTTTAGCCGATCGTTCTAAAATTTGAAAGGAAGACTAATAATCGCGGAGAATTTCGTATTTTTAGATTTAACAAATACAAATTTAAAGTCACCAACTGACCGAACTTTTTATAATCCCCTCGTATATTCAGGCGATCACCATTCTTCATTCCATTTCAGTTTATTCTAGAGTGATATGCCTACAAAGTTGGTGAATAAAAATTGCTATTAGTAAAGTTTAAATATTTTTCGGAAGGAAGTTTCAGGATTAATGTTTATATAATCATAAATACGAAGAATTCTTCCCATAAAATACCTACATAAATATATAACACAAAAGCAATATCCAAAACATTTACAACGCATCTTTAATGTGTTTAATGTGATTTTTTCATAGTAAAAAAAAATCATGAAAACAATATTTAAATGCGGAAGGAGCTAAAAGCCTCAAAGCCCTTAAAAGCTCGAGCTCGAAAGATTTAAATAACGAACCATTCATAGACTTTCATACACTTTCAGCTTAAAGTATTATGCAATGAAAAATATTAAAAAAGAAGTATAAAAATACACCAAAAATATCAAGTGAAAAGCTCTTTTATAATTCCTGTAAAAATATTTGCAGAAAATACATAAAAATAAAACATTTAATAGCAAAAACAAAAACAGAAGAAAAGTGAAGTTGTAAAAAATTTGCGTTTACACGCGCTTGTTAATGACATCGTTGAGCGCACGTTAATGCGCAGCCGTTACCATTTTCAATACCATTATATACCTATACACTCATACATATTTTAACAATGAACATTCAGACATTCAGACAAGTATATATGTATGTATGTAAATATATATTACAAATTGTATGTATCGACTTACCGTTATTTATTCATGCTGTTAAAGAGCCTCACAAAAGCATTTACATGAAAACAATAACAATACCTATATGTATGTTATACGTTTATAAGATATGTAATGTTATGTTGGAAATGGGAAGCAAAGACAATAACGTCAGTTGGGTGCTAAAGGTCAACAACTCATACAGTGCGGAAACGTCTGTTTGAGGTCAAAATCTGCAGGTTCACAGAGCAAATGCCAGTAAAAATATGATTTTTGTTAAACTGTGTCTTATTTCATTTCGAATTTAACTTTTTTTGGTTAAATGTTATTTTATTTAATCTATCATATGCTATTAGTTCATTATGTATTATTTCTTTTTTAATTTTTTGTATTTTAGTTTACTTTATATTATTTTGTTTTATTTTCATCAAATTCAATTTATATTAATTTTAGTTTAATTCATCTAAGTTTAGTTTAATTTGATTTTCTTTGGTTTAACTTTTTTTATTTTAATCCAGTAAATTTTATGTTTTCTATTTAATTTATTTAATTTCATTCTCTTTAATATAATTTAAATCTATTTCTTTTTTAATTTTTTTACATAAATTCAAATAATTTATGTTTTTATTTATTTTATTTGTTTTATTTTAGGGTATTATATTTTTATTTTTAATATTATTTTGTTTATTTTATTTTATTTTATTTTATTTTATTTTATTTTATTTTATTTTATTTTATTTTATTTTATTTTATTTTATTTTATTTTATTTTATTTTATTTTATTTTATTTTATTTTATTTTATTTTATTTTATTTTATTTTATTTTATTTTATTTTATTTTATTTTATATTATTTTATTTTATATTATTTTATTTTATTTTATTTTATTTTATTTTATTTTATTTTATTTTATTTTATTTTATTTTATTTTATTTTATTTTATATTATTTTATTTTATTTTATTTTATTTTATTTTATTTTATTTTATCTTATTTTATTTCATTTTATCTTGTTTTATTTTATTTTATTTTATTTTATTTTATTTTATTTTATTTTATTTTATTTTATTTTATTTTATTTTATTTTATTTTATTTTATTTTATTTTATTTTATTTTATTTTATTTTATTTTATTTTATTTTATTTTATTTTATTTTATTTTATTTTATTTTATTTTATTTTATTTTATTTTATTTTATTTTATTTTATTTTATTTTATTTTATTTTATTTTTATTTTATTTTATTTTATTTTATTTTATTTTATTTTATTTTATTTTATTTTATTTTATTTTATTTTATTTTATTTTATTTTATTTTATTTTATTTTTTTATTTTTATTTATTTTATTTTATTTTATTTTATTTTATTTTATTTTATTTTATTTTATTTTATTTTATTTTAATTTATTTTATTTTATTTTATTTTATTTTATTTTATTTTATTTCATTTCATTTTATTTTATTTTATTTTATCTAATTTTATTTTATTTTATTTTATTTTATTTTATTTTATTTTATTTTATTTTATTTTAATTTATTTAATTTCATTTCACTTCATTTTATTGCATTTTATTTTTTTTATTTTATTTTATTCTATTTTATTTTATTTTGTTTTATATTATTTTATTTTATTTTATTTTATTTTATTTTATTTTATTTTATTTTATTTTATTTTATTTTATTTTATTTTATTTTATATTATTTTATTTTATTTTATTTTATTTTATTTTATTTTATTTTATTTTATTTTATTTTATTTTATTTTATTTTATTTTATTTTATTTTATTTTATATTATTTTATTTTATTTTATTTTATTTTATTTTATTTTATTTTATCTTATTTTATTTCATTTTATCTTGTTTTATTTTATTTTATTTTATTTTATTTTATTTTATTTTATTTTATTTTATTTTATTTTATTTTATTTTATTTTATTTTATTTTATTTTATTTTATTTTATTTTATTTTATTTTATTTTATTTTATTTTATTTTATTTTATTTTATTTTATTTTATTTTATTTTATTTTATTTTATTTTATTTTATTTTATTTTATTTTATTTTTATTTTATTTTATTTTATTTTATTTTATTTTATTTTATTTTATTTTATTTTATTTTATTTTATTTTATTTTATTTTATTTTATTTTATTTTATTTTATTTTTTTATTTTTATTTATTTTATTTTATTTTATTTTATTTTATTTTATTTTATTTTATTTTATTTTATTTTATTTTAATTTATTTTATTTTATTTTATTTTATTTTATTTTATTTTATTTCATTTCATTTCATTTTATTTTATTTTATTTTATCTAATTTTATTTTATTTTATTTTATTTTATTTTATTTTATTTTATTTTATTTTATTTTATTTTATTTTAATTTATTTAATTTCATTTCACTTCATTTTATTGCATTTTATTTTTTTTATTTTATTTTATTCTATTTTATTTTATTTTGTTTTATATTGTATTTTTTTAATTTAATTTATTTTATTTTGTTTTATATTGTTTTATTTTATTTTCTTTTATTTCATTTGATTTGATTTGATTTGATTTGATTCTATTTTGCTTATATTATTTTATTTGATTTTGTTTTAGTTTATTTTAATTTATTTTAATTTTATTTTGTTTTTACACCGTTCTATATATACAATTTAACACATCCTTCAAAATTCTCACTAACACGCTTTCGTCTATCTTTGACTCAAAGCCACAAAACACATCAGCTTATCGCATTTTTTATTTTTCACAACGCCATGGGACACTTTTCCAAGTATTTTGTCCCCCTGTATTTTTCGTTTCTTTGCCCATTGAACTCATTGGCTTTGGCTCAACGCTTTGGCCGTATATTTGACCAGCCATATCACCAGACTTTGTTGGCCAAAAATGTGCGTGCTTTTAAATATTGTTGCTTTGGGAATTCTTTTAAACGTTTTTAACGAGCTTGAGCAAAATGCTTTGACGTTGCTGAAATGCCCCTACAATCGGCTTGGAGGCGAGTGAACAATGGTTTTGCTGTTATAATATTTTATTGCTGCTACTAGTATTTTATTGAATTGATATTTACATATACCATATATACTACGTCAGCTTTTACTCAGTGGCAGCTTCGGAAAATTTATTATGACAGGGGTGTTGAATGAAAATTTATTTATTGAAATTTTTTTAATGTTGCTTTCGGTTTATAGTATTTAGGTTAAACTTTGTTTATTATTATTCTGGTGCCCTTTACAAGAAAATTTCCCCATACCCAGTACGAGCACATTATAACCTCGAATCCTCCCTGCGGATGCCACTGCTTACCCGCTCGCGACTAAACACCAGTATGTGTTTGCCATTTGGGACACTCGAATATACACAGGCATAAGTACGTGCTTGAATGTTGCTGCTGCAAGCGTGTTTGTTGCTCCGGGACAGTAAACAACATCATGTATCAAGGGCAATCTCGTTCGATCGTAAAAAGTTATTTAAATTATATTGCAATACAAAAGCAAGAAATATTACCAAATATTTTGTAACAAATCGTTACAAAATTTACTTAATTGTGAGAATAAGAAACAGAAATGGAAATAAAGACAATAAAAAAATTCACATTTACTGATTTTCGTTTATATACTGGAATCTGTGTTGTGAAAAATCGCATGAAAAAATTTTATTATTAGTTTTTTATAATTCTATTCAGAACATACTTACGTCACTAAAGAAGTAAATATACATACATATGTACACGCATATATTGAACTATATTTCGTATTTTACAACAGGTCGTCTGTTTCTACCAGCAAATCAGCCAAATGCAAATCGATTCACAACAAAAAGTTACAATAATTTTGGCAGTCAGTAAGCTAAGTGTGTGTGTTTGTGTGTGTCTTATGCCGAGTGGCGAGTATAGTTCAAAAGTTGAGGTCACAAGACCATCGATTTTTTTACAGCCTTATGGGGAAGGCAAATAATTAATTTCGCTACTTCATTGCTACTGCCTGTTATGATCTTCGGTTCGGAGTTGTGTTTGCACTTTACTTATTTGAAAACGACAACGGCATTAAATTGAAGAACACGACTTGCGCAATATATGGTCTCCACAACAAGATACCACACAGCGCGAGCGAATATGACTTTATTACCAGAGAAATTTCCCGGCCTTATAATCTCTCGCCTTGGTGATGTCAATTGGCCAACGAGATCGTGCGATTTGACAGAGTTGCACTTTTTTTGTGAGGCTATACGTAAGCCGCGATAGCCGAGTGGTTAGCATTGCGTACTGACATTCGGAAGGCTCGGATTCATATCCCAGTGCCAGCAAAAGTTATGGAAAATTAATTTAAAATAAAAAATTAAGTTAAATTTTCTAATTGCGGTCGCCCCTCGGCAGGGAATGTTCACCCCTCCGAGTGCATTTCGGACATGAAATAAAAAGGCTCCTCGTAAAAAAACCATCAACCGCTCGGAGGCGGCTTAGTATAAACTGTAGGTCCCTCCATTTGTTGGAAAAATATCAAGACGCAAAACCACAAATTGGAGGAGGAGCTCGGCCGAAAATTGCTTCAGCGGTTACAAAGCGCCGAAATATATATATATATACGTAAGCGAATGGCGGTCACAATAGCCGAGTGGTTAACACTGCGTACTCATATTCCTGGTGTAACTAAATACCAAAAATTATAAAAAATTAACATTTCTAATTGCAGTCGCCTCTCTCCTGGAAATATCAAGCCCACCGAGTGTATATCTGACATGAAATATAAGATCCTCACAAAAATCTAATCTGCCGTTCGGTTGCGGCTTAGAATAAACTGTGGGAGGGACACCATTTGTTTATATATATATATATATATATATATATATATATATATATATATATATATACATATATATAAGGCAAAAACCTGTAGTCGAAATATTTCCCCCGAACGCAATCGACAAGCACAATTGCGAGTTGTTTGACGAGCTTACTGAAAAAATTGATCCACAAAGTACGTGGAAGTTGTTTCGTATCCGCTTTCGGTCGTAATTTCCTTGTAGTTGCGGCGGAAGATTCACCATAAGTGATGTAAGTTTTCAATATTTCACAAATTTCTTCTAGTGTAAACTTAACCTTTTACCAGGGGTGTTAGTTGAAGTTTGCTGGTTTTTTCGATAAAGAAAACATTTAATTTTCAGAGGAATCTCAAAATTTTTTTATTCAAAGCATTGACCATTGATTTCTACACATTTCGTCCATCTCTCAGGCAAATTATGGATACCATTCCAAAAAAACTTTTTCTCTTTCGAGGCAAACCATTCGACGAGCCATTTTTCGACTTCTTCAAAATTAGCGAAGCGCTGCTCTGCAAGGGAGTGTCCCATGGATGCGAAAAGGTGATAGTCGGACGGGGCGAGGTCGGGAGAGTACGGCGGGTGCGATAATATTTCCCAGTTAATTGTTTTTAATGTGTCTTTCACCAGTTTAGCGTTATGAGACGGCGCGTTGTCATGTTGCAAGATAACTTTGCCATGTCTTCGGGCCCAATCCGACCGTTTTTCGATCAACGCATAATTCAAATTGATCATTTGTTGTCAGGTTTTAACAACTCGTAGTACACCACACCACGCTGGTCCCACCAAACACAGAGCATTGTCTTACGGCCAAAGCGATTTGGTCTTGCAGTCGATGGGTCAGCTTCTCCAGGGAAAAGCCATGATTTTTTTCGCTTCGGGTTCTCAAAATAAATCCATTTTCCGACCCCCGTGACAATTCGATGCAGAAAAGATTAAAAGATTTCCTTTCGAATCGTTGAAGCAGCATTTCACAAACGGTTTTTCGATTTTCCATTTGTCTATCGTTCGGCTGGTGTGGCACCCATTTTCCGTACTTCTGGATCTTTCCCATGGCTGTTAAACGTTGGCAAATTGCTCCTCGAGTCACATGTAGTGTTTCTGCCAATTTTTGTTGCGATTAGGTTGGATCAACATGCAATTCCTCGTCTTCGAACTTTTTCGCTGCACCAGGATGTTCATTGTCTGTCAAATCGAAATCTCCACTTTTAAATTGACGAAACCTTGTCTCACATGTTCTAATCACTGGAGCATGTTCACCATAAGTTTCTACCAGCAACCGGTGAGCTTCAGCTGCTTTTTTCTTTTGATGAAATAAGAAAAGCAACGAATGCCGCAAATGCGATTCAGTTGGAACGAAACTCGACATACTGACTCACTGAGGTAAACAAATATGACGCTATTATTTTGGTGGAATGTGACTTGCGTATTTTTGTAGGTTAATGTCAATAGAAAAAAATTACATACATGCCAGATCAATGAAAATTATACATATTGCTAGCGACATCTACTAGTAAAACCGGCACACTTCAACAAACACTCCTGGTATAAGCCGCAAACCTTGTACTGAATACTTGACATATCAGGAATGTCATTGCAGATGTCAAGGCCTAAATGAGCCATAGTTCGAGACGCATTTATAATAGGACTGACCCATTATTTTATCCCCTTACAAATAGTCCTTTTTTATATTGGTATGAAACACTTGAGCCAATGATTTTTGCCAACCCCGATCTGAAGCGTCTTTTCAATGTTTGGAGCGTGAAAACTTATAGGGTACTATCTTTGGAATACACGAGAGTTGAGATATGATTACGGTGTTGTTTTTGGCTAAAAATTACGAACTATCAATGAAAAGTCAGCATTGCCTTGACTCATCGACTGGCTAAATGTCTTCTGCTTCTGCTATAAAAGTGGTGAGAACCTGCCAGTTTCGTAAGGTTACTAAATTCGGTCCTCTTGAGGCACCTTGTCGGACCGCAAGTTAGTGATGTGATGAATAAAATACCTACACGTCGCTCAAGAACAACTGAGATATTGATACTATAGCCCTAAGTTTTGTCCACTCCTCATCGTTCTTTCGAATTGGGCGTTCCACAAACGTCAGTACACCGTATTTTGCATAAAGAGTTGAGTTTTAAGGCTGAACCAGTTCGGTTAACACAAAAACTCAAGCTAGCCATTCATCAACAACGTCTTGCCGTTGCTAATTGGGTCCCCGAAATGCCTGAAAATGATCCAGAATTTCATCGAAAAATCATCTTGACTTGTGATGTCCATTTTCACCTCAATAAGCAAAACTGTCGCATCTGGGGCTCGGAAAGTCAAAGATTTATTGTTGAGAGGCCTCTCCATCTCCAACGTGTAACCGTTCGGTGCCGTTGATGGTCCGGCGGGCTCATTGAACCTTACTTTTTCGAAAATGATGCTGGAGCCTAATTGAATGGATGGAATGCGCTATTGAGAGATGAATAATGTATTATTATGGTCAGAATTGGTTGGTATTGATCTGTACAACGTTTACTTTCAACAAGACGGTGCTAAGTGCCACACAAGCAATGAAGCCGTCGATTTTTTAAGGCAAATGTTTCTGTACCTTGCTATCTCTCGATCGCAATTGGCCACCGAGATCTCATTATTTAACACCTTCCCACCACTTCCTCTTTTAGGGCTACAGGATGGATAAAAATTTCATAAAAATTATACGGTCATGTGAGCGCAGCAATGGCAGTTGTTTGGCTGATATAGTCTTCCATTATTATTGGCATATCTTCCACTTTACTTTGACATAAACATCCGATCATTTTGCTCAAAAAATGCCATTTTTCTTTGAATATCAAAATAATATATCTTATTGGAAATTTCTGTATTTTGGATAAAAATACATTTTTCTTGGTAAAGTAATATTTTTGAAATAAGAATATAGAAGTTAAATGTTCAAGGAGTATATACCTTCTACTCAAATATAAACGAGCCTTTATCCATAACTCGACAAGGACAAGACATATTGCCATGCTTTTTTTTGCTTAGGTTGGCAGGACTGTTATATGTTTACATGTCAAATTTGAGCGCGATCTGTCACATAGTTTTTTTTTACGGCACTATAAACAAGTCAACCTCGAGTGTGTTTTTCGAATTTTACTATGGAAATTAACGTTGAGCAAAGAGTTTGTTTGAAATTTTGTTATTCCAATGGAATAAGTGCGACGGACGCAATGAAAATGTTGCAGAAGGCATATGGGGAGTCTTGCCTATCACGTACACGTATTTTTGATTGGTATAAGTCGTTCAAGGACGGCCGTACATCGCTGGAGAACTTGCCCCATGATCGTCGTCCTGCAACGTCAATAAACGAAGAAAACGTCGAAAAAGTAAAGAAAATTGTGTTGGAAAATCGTCGTGTGACTGAAAGAGAGACAGCTAGTGAGCTCAACATATCAAATGGATCCGCTCATAGTCTGCTCGACTTGTTCCAAAATTGTTGAATTCTCTTCAAAAAGAGGAACGCAAAACTGTCGCCAAGGAAATGCTCACAATGAGTGATACGGACATCCAGCACATCATAACTGGTGACGAGAATGGGTCTATGAATACGACGTTGAAATAGCCCAGCAATCATCTGAATGGCGCCTTCCAAATGAACCGAAACCCAAAAAACCACGTCAAAGTCGATCGAAAATCAAAGTTATGCTCACTGTTTTCTTTGATAGCCAAGCTGTTGTGCACTCGGAACTCCTTCCAGAAGGTCAATCCGTTAATGCTGAATATTATTTATCCGATTTGAAGCGTTGAAGCGTTTGCGTGAGAATATTCGTCTTAAAATGAAGGATTTGTGGGACAACAAGTCATGGTTTCTACATCATGATAATGCGCCAGCTAATACGTCTCGTCTTGTACGCGATTATTTGACCAAAAACAACGTAAATATTGTTCCGCAAGCACCGTATTCACCCGACATGGCACCGTGTGACTTTTTTCTTTTCCCTAAACTCAAATTGCCGCTTCGTGGAAAGCATTTTCAGTCGATTGAAGTCATAAAAGAGAATTCGAAGAAGGAACTGAAAGCCATATCTAAAGCGGCCTACCAGAAGTGTTATGAAGATTGGAAAAAAAGGTGGCATATGTGTATCGCCTCTAATGGTGACTATTTTGAAGGGGATAAAATAAATATTGAAGAATAATTAACCGTTTTTGTTTTATTGAACAGTCTCGTTTATATTTGAGCAGAAGGTATACACATATGGATGAATGTTTGTAGGTACATATGTAACATTTGCTGCTCTTTTCGCTAATCACTGCAGCTGATTTATTTATTATTTTTCGTACATTCTTACTTTAATGAGATTTCAAGCAATAACAATGTAATCAAATTATTTATAGACTCGTTTCGTAACGTCTACGTGGCAAGTTGCGGTCAAATGAGAAAATAAAATTGTACTAAAAGCGGCTTGCGAAAAATCAAAGCCAATGTACTACATTGGCAATAATGGGCAAAACATATTTGCGCATATTTGATTTGAAATAAAGTTTTTCGTGTAATAAAAATGCAAAGAAAAAATCGAAATTTTTACTACAAATATTATAGCAAATTCGAATATACATACATGCCCACATATGTCGCTGTTATTCATCTAAGCATACAAAGGCACATACGTGTATATACAAAATGATTACAATAATTTTTTATGAAGATTACAATTACAAGTCTACCGAACAGAGTTGATTAATAGTTTGGCCATTTTTATACGACGAACGTTGCCAGCGTAGCACTTGTATGGTATGTCAGTAACTATGTTGCAATGAGTGTTGTTTTGCATTGCTATGAACTTGCCTCAGTTTTCGACCATTTACCATATTCTCTCTCTCTTCTCTTTTTTGTTAGCTGGTGTACATTAAGTTTTACTACATTACCATTGTAGACCTTTTCGTGACTGCTTTACAACAACAACAAAAAAATGTTTTACTCAAAACCTCAGTCCAACATGGTCTTTTCCTTCATAGTTGAGGTCATAAAATAATATAATAACTAAATTGCCTAATACCAGCGTTGGATTTGCCCGCAATAGTAGGGCTAATATAAAACCAAATCATAAATGCCAAACTGCCAAAATGCGGTATACATGTGATTGTATGTACCTATATTAACCAAACTATCCAGCCGAAATTTGAATATTTAGTTAAAGTTGGTAATTCGCTTTAATTTATTCAAATTTTATATACCCGGAAGAAAAATTTAGCTAAAAATATTCAGAAAATGTTTCTTTGAAGTGAAAACAGTTATTAGTATTTAAAAAAAAAATCGAAAATATATTTAAAACAAAAACAGAGCTTCGCTTAGAATAAACTCTGAGTATCTCCATCTGCTGAAAAAATATCAGACCGCTCAACGCTATGGAGGAGAAGCTTGACCGAAAATCGTCTCGGCGGCTATAAACCACTATTTATAAAGGGTGATCACACAGAGAATTCAAATTTTATTGGGAATGTTTATTATCATTCGAAAGAATATTCGTTGGCATTTATTTTTTGAATGTTATCTCTTTCAAGTGTCGTCCGCGGCTATGTCTCAGATGGTCCATGGTTGAGTCCAATTTTCGATGACTGGTTCGAGCATTCCGGCTGGCGTAAATCATGATCGAAGCGGAATTGTCCACATAGATTTTGGACTTACACGTGTAATATCAAACGATCTGGTCCAACGACTGGCCCAAAACGTGAAATTAGCTCCTCACCGAAGTGGGAATGGGCCTCACCATTGAATAATACGTCGGATCTTTTGGAACTTTTCAAGAGCCCATAGAGCATAGAGATTTTGCATGGGAAGGTCGAACGGCTTAAGTTCTTGCGCTTTTGCATGCTTTCAATTTAACAACTCGACGTAAAATGAGCCAAGTCGTAACATATGTCAGTCCGAGTTGCTGCGAACGGCGCCGAATTGATTCTCCAGGGTCTTCATGTACACTCTAAGCTACGGCCGCTAAATTTTCTACACTGTGTGCTGGACGTGGTCTATTGGGTTGATAATATTCAATAATAATAATCCAGTAATGATTTATTGGTCTCAAGACGGGTGATGGTGTAACGAATAGTATGCTTAATAAGCCGATTATGTCGACTATAAGTTGAGCGAAGCGCGTGAAATACATTCTTTACAGAACGTGTATTTTCGTAACATAATTGAACGATTTGTAAACATTGTTCAGGCATAAGTCTTTCCATCATGAAATGCCAAACAATACTGTACAAAAATAACATGACAGTTTGAAAGGACTCACGCGTGATCTGTTAAAAAAGGTATTGAAAGTACCTCTACTTAAATCACTCATTATAAATACTTACCACTGTGACTTTCTTAATTAATTGCTTTTGTAAGAGACGATGTGAAACCCTTAATAAAAATAAACTTAGTCAAAATATTGAATTTTTTATTAAATCATTGATTTCAATGTTCCCTTCGGATCTCTGTTTATTCACACTCAAGTTGAACGTATACCAGTATAGTTGAAGTTTGCCGGTTTTACTAGTAGATGTCGCTAGCAAAATGTATAAATTTCTATGATTTGGCATGTATGTAATTTTTTTCTATTGACATTAGCCTACAAAAATACTCAAGTCACATTCCGCCAAAATAATAGGGTCATATTTGTTTACCTCAGTGAATATGTCGAGTTTCGTTCCAAGTAAATCGCATTTGCGGCATTCGTTGCTTTTCTTATTTCATCAAAAGAAAAAAGCAGCTGAAACTCACCGGATACTGGTAGAGACTTACGGTGAACATGCTCCCGTGATAAGAACATGTGAGACATGGTTTCGTCAATTTAAAAGTGGAGATTTCGATTTGACAGACAATCAACATCCTGGTGCAGCGAAAAAGTTCGAAGACGAGAAATTGCAGGCATTATTGGATGTTGATCCAACCCAATCGCAACAAAAATTGGCAGAAACACTACATATGACTCAAGGAGCAATTTGCCACCGTTTAAAAGCCATGGGAAAGATCCAGAAGTATGGAAAACGGGTGCCGCACCAGCTGAACGATAGACAAATGGAAAATCGAAAAACCGTTTGTGAAATGCTGCTTCAACGATTCGAAAGAATATCTTTTCTTCATCGAATTGCCACGGGGGACGAAAAATGGATTTATTTTGAGAACCCGAAGCGAAAAAAATCATGGCTTTCCCCTGGTGAAGCTGGCCCATCGACTGCAAGGCCAAATCGCTTTGGCCGTAAGACAATGCTCTGTGTTTAGTGGGACCAGTGTGGTGTGGTGTACTACAAGTTGTTAAAACCTGGTGAAACGGTGAACACGGATCGCTACCGACAACAAATGATCAATTTGAATCATGCATTGATCGAAAAACGGTCGGAATGGGCCCGAAGACATGGCAAAGTTATCTTGCAACATGACAACGCGCCGTCTCATATCGCTAAACTTGTGAAAGACACATTAAAAACACGTAATTCGGAAATATTATCGCACCCGCCGTACTCTCCAGACCTCGCCCCGTCCGACTATTGCCTTTTCGCATCGATGGGACACTCCCTTGCAGAGCAGTGCTTCGCTAATTTTGAAGAAGTCGAAAAATGGCTCGTCGAATGGTTGCCTCGAAAGAGAAAAAATTTTTGGAATGGTATCCATAATTTGCCTGAGAGATGGGTGAAATGTGTAGAAACCAATGGTCAATACTTTGAATAAAAAAATTTTGAGATTCCTCTGAAAATTAAGTGCTTTCTTTATCGAAAAAACCGGACCCCCTTGTAAAGGGTGATCACACAGAGAATTCAAATTTTATTGTCAAAACTTTCCATCCGCTGATTTCCAAATAGATTTAAACGATATTTCAAAATGAGGCCGAGCGCTGTCATGATTGAAAATTATTGCCTTGTTTCCGGTTGCAAAATCCTTCAATTTGATAAATTGTTATCCGTAGCTTTCCAATTAATAGTTACAGTTAGTTTTAAAAGCTCATAACAGAGCATACCTCTCTGTTCCACTAAATATGGAGCGCTACCTTGGTGCCATGGATATTCACATTACCGTTGATTTAGCTTGCTGGTCAGGTTTCACACATGACGGTTTGATATTAGGGCTGTCACAATGGATCCATTTTTCATCACCAGTCGAAATTCAAAATCGATTATTTTTGTTGTGTGTCAACAGCATTTCTGACATGAAAACTCGTATTTTAGTTTCAAATTATATGGCACCCAATTTCATTGCTTTTGAATGTATCCGGTTGTTTTTAAACATTTTAAAATGGCTGCTTGCGTTACTCCAAAAGAAATCCTACCTGAGCTTGCTCTGGTCTTAATATACACATTTTATAGGCCTTCGTTTTTTCTCTAGAGTTGTCGAGCAATTCCTCTGTCGGCCAGCTTCTAAAGTTCTTCATACTCAGTATTTTACTCTCTCGCTTTATCTGTCTACAAACGCGTCTCGTTTCAATCTTTAGTGAGTATTGGGTGACTATCGCTGCAGATTCACCATACACTGATCTTTGATGAACATTAATATTGAATGTCGATTTTGGAGACCAATTTCGCTCAGTACGCTTACCTTTGCCGACTACTTTGTCGTACTCAGTATATTTTTCATAGGCGATTATCATACAAAAGCAAAAGGACGCACACGTTAAGAGGATCAGTGAGGTGGATTTCTTTTAATTCGCAAGGTATCAAATCATAGAGGTCGGGGCTTGTGTTTTACTACTGGCACTAAGTTTTTGAATGACTGCAATTACATGAATCATGCAGTACAATTCTTGTAGAAAGAACTCTATATATAATTATATATATATAATTAATTCATATCCGTTAAATGGGCTTGCGGCCGAGCTCCTTCTCCAATTTGTGGTTTTGCGTCTTAATGTTTTTCCAACAAATGGAGGGACCTACAGTTTATACTAAGCTACCTCGAATGGTTTTTTTATGAGCAGCCTTTATTTCAAGTCATAAATACACTCTGAGAGCTTGACATACTAGTTTTTGTAAGTTGGGCAGACAAAGACTCAACCCCTGGCATTCCGAATGGCAACAGGAACTGCTTACCCCTCGGCTACTGCGTATGCTTATAATATAGTATAACTGAAACTTTTGTCTAAATAAGAACTGTTGCCATTAATTTTAGAAGAATTAAATACATTTTGTATATAAAAAATTAATTGCATTATAGCTTTTTGTATATGATATAATATTTCATAAGGAGAAACACATGGTACATAAGCGTCGTGCATGAGTTTAAATGACAATTTTATATATTCAATGCATTATCTTCTTATTCTACTCTGTCAAAACAAATGAGTAACATCACATTAAGTAAGAATGACAGCTGTGGAATTTTTCACGCTCATTAGGAAATAATTAAGGCAGATAAATAAATAAAAATTAATGATTATTTCTAAGTTATTTTAAGGCGTCGACGAGTAGAAGAAAATAATAAATTATTTGATTTTATTTTTATTTTTTGTGGTCATATTGTGGTCGCATTGTGCTGCCAAAATATCTTTTTTATGCATTCATATTATATTATGTATATATATATATTCATATATATATTTTTTTTTTTTTACTGCGACTTTCAAATTAATTTACTTTCTGCAAAGTCCATCAATTTCATAACAAAAATATATTTCTCTACTCCTTTTTAGGTTTATTTCATACCATTACTTATACCACTAGCAAAATGTATGAAAAATCAAAAAAAAAACCTGTTGCAAAGCATTCTATTTGAAGCGTTTTCTTTTATGAAGCTTAAGGTCTGGTAACTTGCATTCAGTTTAATGCCATTTTGGAAATACTTTATTTTGAAAAAATCAAACAGTTTGATTTTGTAATATATTACCACTACTATCTCGGAGTATACATAAAAATTACTTTTGTCTTCTTTTTTTTAATATGTTGATTTGTAGCAGCAAAGTGGGCGTCTCACATAAAGATGGTGGCTGGCACCGATGATTCGGTCGTTTGAGGACATGTCCAATATAAAAATTTTAAATATATTTTTCTGTATGCTTGTCATTCTGGTTGAAACTAGGATTAAACAATTTCTCTTGAAAAATAGAAATAGAAAAAAGTGAAATTTTTTTTAGTTGAAATCGGGTTGTAAATTAAAGAGTTAGCTATTAAAAAAGATACCAGTTTCCACGAGAGTAGAATAACATATTCGGTTGAAAAGAAATTTTTAATCATATGGGTCCACTGCAAGAACGTGGTTTCGAGAAAAAACTATTTAAAGTTTCAATAAAAGATTTGCAGCTACTTTGCGGCTCAGTGCGTACTTCGAATTTCGTTCTAAAATTTTTATATTATATTCTTCTATTCTATTTCGAAAAAACATCGATTTTTCCAACCAGACCATATACATAGGTTATAATTGCCTAAACCGTATTAATTTTAAGAAAATAAAAAAATATATATTTGAATATTATTGTTATTATATTTATATATGTATGCATTTTCGACCAATAAATCAAATATTAAAAAACGCAGGTATACTCCATTTTTGTTTGATTCATGGACTTTAACCCTCGCGGACAAATTAATGTCACTCATACGTCATGGCGTCGTTGAAATCTTACAATTTTATAGCATAAATGTTTGTAATATGGCATTTTCCATGTTAGCAGCAAAGAAAATGTGTTTCTGTTTTTTTTTTTTGTTTTTTGGCAATAAAGAGAACTTTATTATGAGGTTGGCGCGTGTCAAAAGGATTAATGCATTAATTTTACCAATTTTTTGCTTTGTGGTGCGCTTTTTGTTTAGAAAAGAAAATGAATGAAAATCAACAACTGTTCAAATTTGTGCGGCATGTGATTTTATTTGCATGACTTTAAATGAAGGATGGCTATGGAAAAATTATTTTCTTCACAAAAGTCAGTAAAGCAATTTTGACTGACGGTGAGTAATTTACGAAAATTATACCTTTAAGAAGACTTCAAAAATACCAGCAAATCAGTTACCAAATATCTAATTTAAATGAAAACCCCAAATTTCGAGAATTACCATTCTCCTTTTACATTGTGTTGTTGCTAGGAACGAAATGTTAATAAAGCTAATAAACAAAAGTTAGAGCTACTAATAGTCTAAGAGCTGGCTACGGAGGTGAGGGCGTCAGGTTTGGTTAGGTTGAACTGGCTGACCCTACGGTAATCATATTGATGATAATAGGTCCATAAGGTTGGCCGAGAAACACTGCATACTACCAAGCTGTGTCTCTAAATGGAGAAGTCGCTTTATACACTTGGCCATTGCCTATTGAAGCTCCTGCCACCTTTCTGCGCCAAGTAAGCGCAGCCTTTGCCTGCCGAATGCTAGACACTCACAGATTACGAC
This sequence comes from Ceratitis rosa, assembly GCA_037013455.1. Taxonomy (NCBI): domain Eukaryota; kingdom Metazoa; phylum Arthropoda; class Insecta; order Diptera; family Tephritidae; genus Ceratitis; species Ceratitis rosa. The sequence goes on along the minus strand of JAWMAG010000020.1, from coordinate 7,610,915 downwards.
TCCACTCTTTGCACATATTTCTTATATTTCTTGTATTTTTTGTCCTCAATCAGACCTCAATTAAAAGCATGTGTCGCTAAACCAGGAACCTGGAATCCGATCTTATCACCGTTAGTAAAAAACTTTTAAGTTTGGTGTCATAAGTTTTACCATAAGTAAGTTTTAACTAAGATAGTAGTAAGATTTGAATGGTTGAATGGAACTGATGGTGGTTATTATGTCCTGTTTTAACAACGCCTTATAGCCCTCAATGTCAGTGCTGCTTGGCACCCAGTAGCTGGAAACTTTTCTTTTTTCAGACAGTGTTATATTTCCTCTTTGCATAATGCGTCTACAGCCGATTTCGCGCTCTTTGAATCTAAGGTCTTCTTTTTTATATTCTTGTGAAATTTTTTAAAATTTTTTGTATCTTTCCTATCACAATATATGTGTATAAGAGGGGCGATCGACTTTTTCGCTACTAAAGGTAGTTAGAGATGACATATCATCTTGTTATTGATAGTACGAAGTACGAGACTCGTTATTAGTATAAATAACACAACATTTTTGAATTAGGTTCATTAAAATTTCGTTCCTGGAACAAGCAACAACACTGTGTCAACGGAAACAAGAAATTCTCGCAATTCGGAGCACCGTGCTGTGATTAAATTTCTTGGAAAAAAAGGAAGTACGCGGAAAGATATCTTCAAAGATATGTCATAGGTTCTTCAGCCTTTTCCCCTTTTTACATTATGGAATGGTAAAAATATGGCCTAGGCTGTTTCAACAATGAAGAGATACCTGTGAAGATGACCTCCACTCAGGGCATCCAGTGGTGGTCGTGACCGAAGAAAATGTTCAGAAAGTTCACTGATCGAGTAATTAAATTCTGGCTGATAGCAGAAAAATTACAGATTAGCAGAGAATGAGCTGGAGAGATTTTTCATGAACATTTAAATATGAAAAAAAAAAACATGTAGTGGCTGTTACCACGAATGCTCACGTCACTCGGCAAGCAGCGACGATTGGAGAATTCTAAAGATTTTTTGGAGTTGGGCCAAGATGATTTGGATGAAATTTGAAAATGCGCATTGTAACAGTTGATGAAACTTGGATTCGCCAATATGATCCCAAGTCCAAACAGTAGTCGATGCAGTAGATAAAAAAGGGAAGAGGCCACCAAAAAAAATTCAAAGTGGAAAAGTTGGCGTTGAAGATTATGGCTTCTATTTTCTGGGATAGCTAGGGAATATTATTAATTGATTACTTGCCAAAGGGAACTGCAATAAGCGGCCAATATTAAGTTAATTTGTGGGGTCAGACAAGTAAGGCAGTCGTACAGAAGAGAAGTGGCAAGTTAGAACGCGGAGTACTGTTCCTTCAAGACAACACACCCGTTCACATCGCTCGGGTTGCGAAGGATACCTTACAAGCTACTGGATTTACAAACTCTACAGGCCGGAATTTTTCTTTTTTTTTTCAAATTTAAAAAAGGAGTTACAATTACGAAGATTTTCAGACGACAGTGAGATATGGACAATTTTGAAAAGAAATGTAAAGAATTTAAAAAATTAAAAACATAAAATTATACAATTGTTTCATTAAGTACTTTATGCAGCGAAAAAGTCAGCCGCCCCACGTACACGGCGTGTCCCAAAAATAACCGAACTGTATATTTAAATCATACAACATACAGCGCCATCTATTGAAAATTTGCAACATTAAAAAGATACATTCATCCTCTTTCAAACGCACCTGACTCCATGTAAGTCGGAAGACAGATGTAAAAGTGACAGCCATTTCAATAAAACCAAAAGTGTGCTAATGGTTCCAAAAAAAATGGAACAAAGAGCAAATATAAAATTTTGTGTCAAACTTGAAAAAAAAATTGAAATTGAAGTTTAAAAAATTAAAAAAATTAAAGAAAATTGAAAAAAATGAAGCAGCCGTAACCAAGGTACTGAAGAACATTCTATAAATGACATAAAAAAAAAATCGATGCATGCGCTGGTTGATCGTTCCAAACGTTGTGTTGAGTCAAATGGAATCTATTTTGAATAAATAATAACTTTCAAATATAATATAATGTGTATTTTACTATTTTATATCCAAAAAGTTCGGTTATTTTTGGGTCAGATAAATACACGGTCAAGAACCAAGGTTACGCTCCGATAAAGGTAAAAATCATCTTAACTGAAATAGTTCATCCTTTTGATACCTAAAGAAAATTTCTTCACGATTAAGTTCCATTGTTTTCTTAAAGCAGAGTTGAATGCTCAAATGGCACTTAAGACATAATTCAAAGGTTGGGCGGCGCTTATGTTGACGTCAATTAATTATGAATGTTAAAATCTTCGTGGGCAGCAATGGTAGCACGCAAAGTAGATTACAAAAGTACGTAACTACATACATACACGTACATACTTACATATATTCTTGGCAAAAAATCAATTATATGAAATAATGACTTAGGCATATGGCTATACTTATTGTATATTATATATATATATGAATATATGTATAAAAGTATTTAAGTAATTAATTATTTGTCTCACAAAAGATACACACACACACATACACACAGCTGTGCTAATCACCTAAAATGTTGATGTTTTCTTTCTTTTAATTATTTACAGATGATTAAGATGATGGTAACGGTTGTTATTGTATTCACCATGTGTTGGCTGCCTTTCAATGTGCTTGTGGTAAGTAGTTAAGTAGTTTTGTACACAAAGAGGCATACATACATACAAACGCACATATGTGCACTTACGTATAATAAGTAGCAAACAAATGACAAACTAATTAATAATATTTTTCTACAGATTCTGATCAACGACGATGCCTATAGGGAGTGGGAACCACTGCCTTTCATTTGGTTTGGATTCCATTGGCTGTCCATGTCGCATAGCTGCTACAATCCCATCATCTATTGCTATATGAATGCACGCTTTCGTGGTGGTTTCCTGCAGATTACATATCGTGTGCCATTTCTGCGACGGAGTTGTTGTCTCAAACGTTATCGTGGTGAACGCAATTATGATGCAACCGGTGAGATGACCTTCAAATTCAATGCTGATAATGGTGGAGGTCTGTTGAGGAAACCTAAAATACGCATTAGGTGCCACCTGATTCTGGTCTATTTTTCGTTTGTTCTTTTCTGTCTTTTCAAATTTCTTCCATTACTTTTTTTTGATTTCTCTGTTTATCTAAAAAGAAGAATCTGTTCTTTTATGGCGCTGTTTTTCACAAATTTGAAGTTTCATTGTATGTGAAATATGCACCATTAGACTTAGATAGTTTGCATGCTTTGTTTTTTTTTTGCATTTTGTTTTTACTCTATCTTGCACTTGTTGCTCAATTTCTCTTTGTGTTTTCATTGAATCCATTTGGTGGGATTAACAGAAATTTACTATTTGGTTGAGAGTGAAATTTGGTTAAATAAGGCAAGCTTTGATAATGTGCTTTGCACGGCTTAAAGGTGGCAATTTCGACTTAGACGCCGGAGAACGACCCGGACAGCCAAAAAAATTTCAAGACTAAGAATTGGAGACACTGCTCGACGCAGATGCATACCAGACGCAAGAAGAACTTACACAAGTATTAGGAGTTGATCAAGCAACCGTTTCCAGTTGATTAAAATCATTAGGATTCATCCAGAAGCTTGGAAATTGGGTGCCTTATGAATTAAAGCCAAGAGACGTCGAACGTCGATTCTGCATGTCGGAAGTGTTGCTTCAACGCCACCAAAAGAAATCATTTTTGCATCGGATTGTCACTGGCGATGAAAAATGGATTCATTATGATAACCCAAAGCGCAAGAGATCGTATATGAAGCCCGGCCAACCATCGACAACCACGGCAAAGCCGAATATCCATGGTGCTATGGTTATGCTATGTATTTGGTGGGACCACAAGGGTGTGCTCTTTTATGAGCTATCGGGTCGAAATCGGGTCAGACGATCAATGGGGACCTCTACCGAAAACAATTGATTCGTTTGAAAAAGACCATCGCGGAAAAACGACCAGAATATGCGACCAGACACGAATCAATAATTTTTCATCATGACAACGCTCGGCCACATGTTGCAAGGTCAGTTGAAAACTATTTGGAAAACTGTGGGTGGGAAGTTCTACCTCACCCGCCTTATAGCCCAGACATAGCACCTTCCGATTACCATTTGTTCAAATCAATGCAGAATGCCCTCACCGGAGTACGCTTCATTTCAGAAGAAGGTATAAGAAATTGGCTCGATTCTTTCTTGACCTCCAAGCCGGAGAAGTTCTTTTGGCATGGTATCCACAAAATGCCAGAAAGATGGGCAAACATCGTGACTTCCGATGGGCAATACTTTGAACATTAAATGTATAACAATTTTTTCACAATAAAGTCTTAATTTTCGAAAAAAAACCCCCGCGAGTTAATGCATACACCCAATAAATCACAAAATCACTAGAAGTTACGAGCTATTGATTGACCCTAATTAACATACACAGAGAATTTGTCAACAACTCCATTAATTCTCTATATGTATCAGGAGCAGCTCAATGAAGCAGCTCGCGAGACTCGAGTAAAACTGGCGCAATTAAGGCCAGAGTTCTGTAGTAGGCTTAACTACCCAACATACCGCATATTCATACCCGCGAGTCGCCGCAATTCAATTAACTTGATGTCTAAGCAGTTTTCTTTGAACCTGTTATGGGTGCCTGGAAACAGTAACATACCGGCTAATGAGAGGGCGGTCGCGCTTGTAAGAAGGGACCTTCCCTTCCACTTCCGCCATCATGGAAGTTTTTTGGCATGCCATTCTCCATTTGAAAGCAATATAGGAGAGTCATTCTGTAAAATGTAAACTCGAGATAAAGAAGTCTCAAAGCTTGTAATGTCATCAGGATAATATGGCCAGAATGGAATAGAAGAAGGTAACGTGGCCTTATCGAGCTAAAAGCAAAGGAGGTATCCATAATTATAGTTCGTTTTACAGAGTATCTTCTACTAGACACACAGGCAGGGAGATTTCGCCTAACATCTAAGGATTTTGTAGAGAGATAGAACACTTCCTATGCGAATTACCCGCACTTTGGAGGCGTAGGCTGAAATCTCTAGGGGGCGGCAATCTTTGGAGACTTGAGCGAAATAGCAGAGGCTATTTTCTAATATCCCTCGACAACATTGACCAACTAACTAGCCAGTACAACAACAACAGCAAGAACGGAAATTAAAATGAATCTAAAATTTAATATTAATAAAATAAATTCCAAATAAAATTAATATTGAAAACTACTTGCAAAATCTTTTATTGCAAAGGAAATTTATATATACCTTCTGCTCAAATATAAACGGAGACTTTTTCCATAACTCGACAAGGACAAGACATATGGCCATACTTTTTTTTTGCTTAGGTTGGCAGGACTGTTATATGTTTACATGTCAAATTTGAGCGCGATCTGTCACATAGTTTTTTTTTTTACGGCACTATAAACAAGTCAACCTCGAGTGTGTTTTTCGAATTTTACTATGGAAATTAACGTTGAGCAAAGAGTTTGTTTGAAATTTTGTTATTCCAATGGAATAAGTGCGACGGACGCAATGAAAATGTTGCAGAAGGCATATGGGGAGTCTTGCCTATCACGTACACGTATTTTTGATTGGTATAAGTCGTTCAAGGACGGCCGTACATCGCTGGAGAACTTGCCCCATGATCGTCGTCCAGCAACGTCAATAAACGAAGAAAACGTCGAAAAAGTAAAGAAAATTGTGTTGGAAAATCGTCGTGTGACTGAAAGAGAGATAGCTAGTGAGCTCAACATATCAAATGGATCCGCTCATAGCATTATTCACGATGTTTTGGGCATGAGACGTGCGTCTGCTCGACTTGTTCCAAAATTGTTGAATTTTCTTCAAAAAGAGGAACGCAAAACTGTCGCCAAGGAAATGCTCACAATGAGTGATACGGACATCCAGCACATCATAACTGGTGACGAGACTTGGGTCTATGAATACAACGTTGAAACAGCCCAGCAATCATCTGAATGGCGCCTTCCAAATGAGCCGAAACCCAAAAAACCACGTCAAAGTCGATCGAAAATCAAAGTTATGCTCATTGTTTTCTTTGGTAGCCAAAGAGTTGTGCGCTCGGAATTCCTTCCAGAAGGTCAATCCGTTAATGCTAAATATTATTTATCCGTTTTGAAGCGTTTGCGTGAGAATATTCGTCTCAAAATGAAGGATTTGTGGGACAACAAGTCATGGTTTCTACATCATGATAATGCGCCAGCTCATACGTCTCGTCTTGTACGCGATTATTTGACCAAAAACAACGTAAATATTGTTCCGCAAGCACCGTATTCACCCGACATGGCACCGTGTGATTTTTTTCTTTTCCCTAAACTCAAATTGCCGCTTCGTGGAAAGCATTTTCAGTCGATTGAAGTCATAAAAGAGAATTCGAAGAAGGAACTGAAAGCCATACCTAAAGCGGCCTACCAGAATTGTTATGAAGATTGGAAAAAAGGTGGCATAGGTATGTGTATCGCCTCTAATGGTGACTATTTTGAAGGGGATAAAATAAATATTGCAGAATAATTAACCGTTTTTGTTTTATTGAACAGTCTCGTTTATATTTGAGCAGAAGGTATATATGGTATAATGGACGCATATGTTAGTTCAAAGGAATTAGAATTCATAGGAAATTTTTATAAAATTTACATAAATACATATCTATTACATATTCAACTAATGTTTTAACAATATAAAATAACCATTTTACGTACGTGTATACGTCGTATCTCACACAACACTAAAGCCCCGTAACCCTCACATCCTTTGTATAAGGTATTTAAAAAGTTAATATTCATTAACATTAAAAAATACATCAGTTATTAAATAAATGTTAATAAATATTTCCACAAATTCCATAGAGAATTACTTTGTATGTAATTAGTATGCATGTCTGAAAAGTTATTAAATTCAGCAATAATTCTATCGAGTTTTGAAATATCATAGGAAATTTCAGCTTCCTTTTATTGACTTTCTGATTTCTTTTTATATAATTTATGCATTCCATTAAACAAGGAACGGACGACGCATTCCACCTGCAGCGAATGAACACGTCGACCACATACATCAGCACCCGAAGAAAACTCCGAGCGAATTCAGTACAAATGGTGAGTAAATAACAAGAGGATAGAGGAGAGGAAGTAAAAGAAACCTGTTGGTATTTATCAAAATACTCTGCTGTACCCTGCAACGCTTCGCTGTCACACATACTCATAGAATGCATAAAAAATTAATCATGAATAATAATACGAAATATATCAGGAATACAACATTTTTGGTTTTACGATTGACATTAGGACGCTTCCCGGAGAGAGGAATATTTCGTTTGTCTGAATAGGCCAGTCCCCTGTCCACTTCCCGGAAGGAAAAAGAGTATTCCTGTTAATCTAACCAAAACTCAACCTATGTACCGAATTTCAAGTAAACCGAACCATAACTAAGATTTTTTTTAATAGATCAGTCCCTGGTCCACTTCCCGAAAATTTTTTCGTATAAGCTTTCCCAGGGATCATAGAAACAATCTGACGAAGTTCCAAGTTTCAGTCGGTCGGTAACTTTTGGACAACACCCGTTTCGTAGGGTAGATTTTTTTTTCGAATAGGTCATTCCCTGGTCCACTTTACGAAATTTAATAAAATAACGAACTCTTGATTTACGTGATCTGGAATATACTGCGATTATCGGTCTCTTCTATTTCATCTAGCTTTAATTTATGACATTTTTCGCCAATATATTAACTTTAAGTGCTAACACACACACACAGTGAGTATTACTTGGATCTCACGCCACACAGATGTATAAAAAAAATAAAAGGCAAATGTCACCATCATATGCTTCAGCATCTTCCCCAGTGCCTGCAATTGTGTTCTAAAGCAGTGAATCATGGGCATCTATTCTGGTGATATCGTCTCCACAAGCTACGTAAAGTAGAATCGAGAAGATGACAAAATTTCGGATAACTACCTTTGTGAGTGTCCGGTCTTGAACTGATTGGGACGTCAGATCTTTCATGCCGAAGGGCAACCGCGATTAGAAAATTTTAGCTTAATTTTGTATTAAAATTAATTTTCTATTTTAGCTGTTGGTCATATCAGGACTGGAATCCTGGCCATCCGTATGCAAATAAGATTTATTCCCAGTAACGGCTTTATTAAAGTTGATACACTGACCGTTTTTGAATTTGTTTAGGAAGAATTAAGCAAAATTTACTCGAGCCTCTTTTTAGGCTTCACTTAAACCAGGTACCAGTCGAGCAGATTTCTTCGTGTATCCCAGATGATTACTTAATATTCACGAGTGACGTCATCAGTGGAAGATTTTGGTCGACCGTCTCGATCTCGGAACCATTTAGAAATAGTCTTTAAAGTAAATTACGTCGAAAACCCGAAGAGAATCACATGGCGAATTTCTGTTTGCATTGGTGGTGGAATTTCGTCTGACCTTATCTCAGCTATCTTGGGTTTACTTGTCTTCATTTTAGCCGATTGTTCTGAAATATGAAAGGAATACTAGTAAAGTAATTATATAGGATTTGATATTTTTAGATTTAAAAAGAACAATTTAAATGTAACCAACTGACCGAACTTATGTCAATCCTCACGTATATTCCGTTTTTATTAGTTATGTCACATTCTCTACTTGACACAACTTCTGCTAAGTAATCAATATCTCCAACTTTTCCCAATGGTATTTTGGAACGGAAACTTCCTCGGTACCAAATTTTATGTGAATCAAATGGTTTAAAAATAAGTTCGATTTTTCGAGTTGATCGATCGTAGGTTCACTTCCCGGCATACGTCATATGCAGAATACAATCTCCAAATTTCAGGTCACTACGATCATTGACGCAGTGAAATTTTTAAAATTCACTAAACAAATTTCATCGAAAAATCATCTTGACTGATGAGGCCCATTTCCACCTCGATGGCTATATCAATAATCAAAACTGTCGCATCTGGAGCTCAAAAACCCAAGATTTATTGTGGAAAGGCCCCTCTTATCTCAACGTTTAACTGCTTGGTGCGGTTTGTGGTCCGGCGGGATCATTGGATCTTAGGATATTATTAAATAAATTTCAATTCCGATCGCTTTTGATTTTTGAATAAAATGTTGGCTTGTAAAATTTGCGGAAATTTAATATATTAAAATTTTACTGAACCACAATTCCTATAGGGTATTGCAAAAAAATGTTTGATATGCACAACTGCGCCTGAAAGTATGCAGTGTTAACTACTTTTCCAAGCACTCGCAGCAATAAATTGAACGACAGCCAAGCGTCGGCAGAGAAATAATTGTACAATAACTGTAAATCAGCGACGAAAAAGTTATCGTTTATACATTACACACACATATATAAATATACATATACACACACAGCTATACACACATATGAATTGAAACATTTCATTTCGATACTCATCGACTTTTGTTCACACATATGGTACATACAACACACACTCCCAAACTATTTGGAATATTCATATTAAGTTTCATCTCATCGAAATAACTTTTTGACATGTTTTTGAAGTTTAAGCTCACATTCATTCTCTACTGCCCTCTTCTCTTTCTCCAACTCGTTGCAGAGTCAATTTTCAAGTGCGGAGGCCACAGTGTTGCGGTAGTGCCAACCCCATAAATGTAGTCAGCGCCAGTTTGTCACACCGCCCAAAGTAACGCAGGTTTAGCCGCCCAAAAAGCCAATTTCACTATAAAATATGTTGGAAAGTCACAATCAAAGTATACAACTGTATATATGTATGCATACAAGCAAATTGGGAGCAGCAGCTGCTGGCTGTTGTCGGTTTAATCTCGGTATATGGAGTATTTTAAGAAGATTTACAGTATAAATTTGTAATGCAACAAAAATTACAAAAAAAAAAAACACACACACTTTTATTGTAATAAACTCTTATGTATGTATTGTATATGTATATGTAAGCCTATATGTTAATATCTACCTTGTAAAATTAATTCACATACAAATATAATATTTGTTTGTAAGTATAATTGTAAATAGGGTTAAGTGTACTTAAGCAGAATATGGAGAAAAAAGTTCCAAAAGTAATGAAATATTCTCATGCATACAAAAGCTTAGAAAAACTCAATTTTTCACTTGCAAACAATTTTATTACCGTTAAGTTAAATATGAAAATTTACCAAAGCCTCAAGGCGTTTGTGCTTTTTGTAAAACAAATTGAAAGATACATAAACACAAATAAAATAATTACTTAAAATACATAGGCATATATATGTACATATATATATATATATATATATATATATATATATTTAGTATAAAAAACTTGTTAGTATGTAGACTTCAATTTATTTTAATTTTTTTCTGCATTCAAAGTAAATACATTTCCAGCTTTCTTTCCATTTTTTAGACTAATATCGGCTGATATTATACAAGTATATACATACACGGTGTGTCCCAAAAATAACCAAACTTTATATTTAAATCATACAACATACAGCGCCATCTAATGAAAATTTGCAACATTAAAAAGATACATTCATCCTCTTTCAAACGCACCTAACTTCATGTAAGTCGGATGACAGATGTAAAAGTGACAGCCATTTGAATAAAACCAAAAGTGTGCTAATGGTTCCAAAAAAAAAAACATGGAACAAAGAGCAAATATAAAATTTTGTGTCAAACTTGAAAAAAAAAATTGAAATGGAAGTTTAAAAAATTACAAGCAGCCGTAACCGAGGTACTGAAGAACATTTCTATAAATGACATAAAAAAATCTATGCATGCGATGGTTGATCGTTCCAAACGTTGTGTTGAGTCAAATGGAACCTATTTTGAATAAATAATAACTTTCAAAGATAATATAATGTGTATTTTACTATTTTATATCCAAAAAGTTCGAATATTTTTGGGACACACCGTGTATACTATACTTCACTTGAATTTTTCTATCGTTATTTGCTAGTCTAATGGATACCAAAGAACCTAGGTAATTGTATGTATGTAATATAAGAAATAATAATAAACAATTCTTACTAACTTAGATGTAATTAAATTTCTGTAAGTGTATGTGATTTTATGTATTGTATATGGATGTATGTATGTCGTATAAATCGATACGTATACGTAAAAAAGTGTCCACAACTAAATAAACTTTGTATGTAGAACGAGGAGTTATTTATGTGAGTGCGATACTTCTTCTTCTTCTTTATTGGCGTTGGCGCCGCACCATGAGTGCAATACACTGACTTTTAATTACAAAATTACAAAAAAAAAAGAAATTATGACAAAAATATCCTTAGCTTAGCGAATTTTGAATATTCTTCAATAAATGTGAAATGAAAAGAATTTACATTTTTTTTTTAATTTTATCTGAAGTATATTATGTAAGTATTTCGTGATTACCTACTTTTTTAAAGAAAAAAAAAAACACAAAAAATTCAAATTTAATAGGGAAGGTTTGCTACCATTCGAAGAAAACATTCTTTGGCATTTATTTTTTGAACATTATGTCAGATGGTTCATCTGTAGATTCCCATTTTCGATGACTTGATCGAGCATTTCGACTTTTAAGCGGTAAATGACACGCATAATGTTTGGTTCTAAGGCCTGAATTGAAGCGGGATTGTGCGCATAGAATTTACATATGCCCATAAGAAAAAGTCTAACGATGTGATTGAATTGTGATGATTGAAAAATCAACCAAAGCCTCAGATGAGCTACCCTCCTCATGGTGAAGACCATTGTAAACGTACTAAGGACAACCAGTTGAGGGCATGCACCTTACGTGTCCAGTCTATTAGTTGCCGCGGGACAACTCCTTGTTTTCCTCGTAAGACGTAAGGCGCCTAGTCATTTCATTCACCCCGGTGAACAGAATGCTACTCACAATCTGCATCAAAGGAAAAAAGTTCTTCAACATATTGCTGATTAACAGAAGAAAGGGAGGATGTGGCAAAAGAAACCCTCAACGAAATTTGTAACGCCATAAATAGCATTTCTCTTGACATGACATCGACGATATTCGGCGCATTAGTCGGAAAGTTTTACCTCTACGACAAAACCTATCAAAATTATACCAAATTCTGAAATAAGAAATCCACTTGTCTATCACCGGATCAAAAGACGTGAGATCACATACATGTGACAAGCTTCCCTCGCATATAAAGTCATACCGTAGCGTATTGTGTGAAAGCTTAAAACCTGTTACCAACAAAATTTGCAGACCTTATTATTGTTACTTTAGATCTAATTGCTCTACTAAAGAGTAAATACTCACCATGCGGCAAATCTTGGAAAAGATCAGTAAAACAGAAATCTTCAACAGAAGACATTCTATACTGATTGACGTTTCAGGCAGGGTAGCTCTTTATCGTGTGATTACCTCAATCCAATACAAGAAAATATAATACCAGATGCAAAGATACACCGGGATGGCATAACTTTCTACAAGTATGTGCCTCTTGACACTGAGATCATTAACCTATTGAAGTAAGGCGATAGGGTCTGGAAGTGAGTCGCACACTGCAATGTATCTCGCGTTCTATAAATTTGATTGGAATACGCTAGATGGCGTTTGAAAGATGATAACCGGAGAAAGTTTTGACAAGTTAACTCAGTAATGTTCGAGAGGATGCCAAATAAAAACACACTACTGTAGAATAGTAATTTTGATGTAAAAGATGCTCCATGGTGTGGAAGTTACTTCCGAAAATGTCAACAAAATAATGAAAATCGTCCAGTCCGACCATCATGCGATCACTTTATCGTTTACCCAGGGGGCAGAAAATTGCAAAACAAACATTTTCAAACCACTTGAAATGGACAGAGTACGCAAAGAAGCTTAATGTATGGGTCCATATGAGTTAACATGAAGAAACACATAAACCGACTTTCCATCTGCAAAGCACCGCTGAATCGTAACAAAATAGACCCAAATATATCTGAAGTGAATAGTGGCTCGTGATTAAGGGACTACCCCTAATCCCTCAGAGGCACGAAAAAATGAGAATTTTCAGTATTTTTTTTTTTTGCTATTAAAAATTTTATTTTACAAAAGTAGTGATATGGTATTATTAAACAATGTTTTGACTTGAAGTCACGAAAATCTCAAAAAAAAAAAATTTATTTCCGAAGTTACAGCTGTCTGTGTTAACCCAGTTCCAAAAAAAGGTCCTTGCGGTGACAATCATAAGTCCTTGGAGATTCATCTGAAATCAATCGAATAAAAAAAATTAGTTTTATAAATAAATAATCCTGGGACTGATCGAAGGATTTTTTTTTTCAAAAATAAACAAAATGGCGGCCTCAGGACATTTTTGTCTAGATTTTTGGGGAAAAATCAACAGTTAATTGGTCTTAAAAAATAGAAATTTTTCAAAAAAAAAAAATCCTTCGATTTTTTCCCGAGTTTATTATGTATTCTAAAAGCTGTATAAATTTCATTAAAATCAACTGAGCGGTTTTCGAGTTACAGTTGTCACCAGTTCAAAAAACATAGTTTTGCGAAAAACGCGTTTAAAGTTTCACACTAGCGCTTTGAAAGGCCCGAGCTCTCTTTGTTATTTGTCGAATAACTTAAAAACGAATTATCGGATTAACTTGAAATTTTCAGAGATTATTTTTAAGATATTATACTTAACAAAAATGCAAATTTTGATTTTTTGAAAATTCTGACTACCCCTGACCCCTTAAAAATAGCTCACTTACAGCAACGTTACATGAAATTGCTCGTGATCGAAGAGCAGTGAGCCGGCACAAACGGCCTTCAAGCTGGAATAGCGGTCAGGAAGGTTTTGTTGTGTATTTGCTGGGATTGGCAAATTTGGCCAAACTCTTAACTCGTACTTCTATTGACAGCAACTGGATCGCCTGAAGGAAATAATCGCCAAGAAGCATCCAACAGAACAGAACAACAGAAGGGGAATTGTGTTCCAAGACAAGCCAATGCCAGAACAATCACATCGATAGTAACTCTCCAAAAGCTCCCAGAGTTCAGATGGAAAGTTCTTATTCATCCACCTTATAGTCTTATAGAGAAGATTATGCAAATCGATTGACCCGATGCTTTATATTGGGTTTATATGAGAGAGGCATAATGGCATTATATTCAAAATAACAAAAAGTTATCGGGCAAAAAAATTATGCAATAATCATATTTAATGCAAAAATAATGGACTTTTTTTATCATATTTTTTATATATGTATGTAAGCAGTCCATCTCCGAGATGATTGGAGGGATTCTTCTTTATTGGCGTTGGCACCGCTTACGCGATTATAGCCGAAGCAATTACAGCGCGCCATTCATATTTTCTTTTCGCTGTTTGGCGCCAGTTGGAAATGCCAAGTGCACCCAGGTCACTCTCTACTTGATCTTTCCAACGGAGTGGAGGTCTTCCTCTTCCTCTGCTTCCACCAGCGGGTACTGCATCAAATATTTTCAAAGCTGGAGTGTTTTCATCCATTCGGACGACATGGCCTAGCCAGCGTAGCCGCTGTCTCTTCATTCGCTGAACTATGTCAATATCGTCGTATAGCTCGTACAGCTCATCGTTCCATCGTCTGCGGTATTCGCCGTTGCTAATGCGCAAAGGACCATAAATCGTTCGCAGAACTTTCCTCTCGAAGACTCCTAGAGCCGACTCATCAGATGTTGACATCGTCCACGCTTCTGCGCCATATATTAGGACCGGTATAATGAGCGACTTGTAGAGCTTGATTTTCGTTCGTCGAGAGAGGGCTTTACTTTTCAATTGCCTACTCAGCCCAAAGTAGCACCTGTTGGCAAGAGTGATTCTGCGTTGGATTTCAAGGCTGACATTGTTGTTGGTATTAATGCTGGTTCCTAGATAGACGAAATTATCTACGACCTCGAAGTTATGACTGTCAACAGTGACGTGGGAGCCAAGTCGCGAATGCGATGACTGCTTGTGTGATAACAGGAGATATTTCGTCTTGCCCTCATTCACTACCAGACCCATTCGTTTCGCTTCTTTATCAAGTCTGGAGAAAGCAGAACTCACGGCGCGGTTGTTGAGGCCAATAATGTCGATATCATCGGCGTACGCCAGCAGCTGTACACTCTTATAGAAGATTGTACCTTCTCTATTTAGTTCTGCAGCTCGTATTATTTTCTCCAGCATTAAATTAAAAAAGTCACACGATAAGGAATCACCCTGTCTGAAACCTCGTTTGGTATCGAACGGCTCGGAGAGGTCCTTCCCGATCCTGACGGAGCTTTCAGTGTTGCTTAACGTCAGTTTACTTAGCCGTATAAGTTTTGCGGGGATTCCAAATTCAGACATAGCGGCATAAAGGCAGCTCCTATTCGTGCTGTCGAAGGCGGCTTTAAAATCGACGAAAAGGTGGTGGGTGTCGATTCTCTTTTCACGGGTCTTTTCCAAGATTTGGCGTATGGTGAATATCTGGTCAATGGTTGACTTACCAGGCCTAAAGCCACACTGATAAGGTCCAATCAGTTTGTTGACGGTGGGCTTTAGTCTTTCACACAATACGCTTGATAAGACCTTATATGCGATATTAAGAAGGCTTATTCCACGATAATTGGCGCAGACTGTGGGATCGCCTTTCTTGTGGATCGGGCAGAGCACACTTAAATTCCAATCGTCGGGCATGCTTTCATCCGACCATATTTTACAAAAGATGCATGCACCTGATCAGCTCTTTGCCGCCGTGTTTGAATAGCTCGGCCGGTAATCCATCGGCCCCTGCCGCTTTGTTGTTTTTTAAGCGGACGATTGCTATTCGCACTTCTTCATAGTCGGGTAACGGAACAACTTTCCCATCGTCATCAATTGGAGTTTCGGGTTCACCATCTCCGCGTGTTTCCTGTTCACTGCCATTCAGCAGGCTGGAGAAGTGCTCCCTCCATAAATCGAGTATACTCTGGGCATCTGTCACTAGCTCACCTCCCTGGGTCCTACAAGAGTTCGCTCCGGTCTTGAAACCTTCTGTAAGTCGCCGTATCTTTTCATAGAATTTTCGAGCGTTACCCTTGTCGGCCAGCTTCTCAAGCTCCTCGTACTCGCGCATCTCGGCCTCTTTCTTTTTTTCTCTGCAGACGCGCCTTGCTTCCCTCTTCAGTTCTCGGTATCTATCCCACCCCGCACGTGTTGTGGTTGATCGCAAGGTTGCGAGGTAGGCAGTCTGTTTTCTCTCCACTGCGGCACGGCAATCCTCATCGTACCAGCTGTTTTTGCGACCTTTCCGAAATCCGATGGTTTCGTTTGCAGCTGTACGCAGGGAGTTTGCAATGCCGTCCCACAGTTCCCTTATACCGGGTTGCTGATGAGTGCTCTCAGAGAGCAGGTGTGCAAGTCGAGTAGAAAATCGCTCGGCAGTCTGTTGTGATTGCAGCTTTTCAACGTCGAACCTTCCTTGTGTTTGTTGATGGACGTTCTTCGATACACAGAGGCGCGTGCGTATCTTCGCTGCGACAAGATAGTGATCCGAGTCAATGTTGGGACCTCGGAACGTACGCACATCTAAAACACTGGATACATGTCTTCCGTCTATCACAACATGATCGATCTGGTTGGAAGTTTTCCGATCTGGAGACAGCCAAGTAGCTTGGTGAATTTTTTTGTGCTGGAATCTAGTGCTACAGACAACCATATTTCGGGCCCCGGCGAAGTCGATCAGCCTCAGACCATTTGGAGATGTTTCGTCGTGGAGACTGAATTTTCCGACAGTCGTACCAAAGATACCTTCTTTGCCCACCCTAGCGTTGAAGTCGCCAAGCACAATTTTGACGTCGTGTCGGGGGCAGCGCTCATAGGTGTGTTCGAGGCGCTCGTAAAAGGCATCTTTGGTCAAGTCATCCTTCTCTTCCGTCGGGGCGTGGGCACAAATTAGGGTGGTGTTGAAAAATTTTGTCTTCATGCGAATTGTGGCTAGACGTTCATCCACCGGAGTGAATGCCAGTACTCTGCGACGGAGTCTCTCTCCCACCACGAATCCGACACCAAATTTGCGCTCCTTTATATGGCCGCTGTAGTAAATCTCACAAGGACCCACCTTCTTCCGTCCTTGTCCCGTCCATCGTAATTCTTGGACGGCAGTGATGTCAGCCTTTAACTTTATGAGGACATCAACCAGCTGGGCAGCGGCACCTTCCCAATTAAGGGACCGGACATTCCAGGTGCATGCCCTAAAATCGTAATCCTTAAAACATTTGCGGGGGTCGTCATCAAAAGGGGGGTCTCTCATCCGAGGCTTATGTTGCTTTTTCATTGGGTTGTTTTTTCATGTGGTGGGTTCCAAACCCTACGCACAACCGCATGGAATTCGCCTTCTCACTTTAGCTCGCCTCCAAACGGATGTTCGTTGGCTACCCAGGGGATACGTGGTCTAAGACCGGACGTCGTGAGCTGCTTGAACCATATGCACAAGAATCGTTTCTGGCCACTCCCAGGTGAATGGCAGTCAAAAACTATCCTCACTTGCGTGAACTTCTACACATGGCCCCATCCCATTGGAGGGATACTCTTTATTAAATAAAGCATCAAAATAATATATAGTGTTTTCACGCTTCTCACCTAATATTTATTATTTTTCTACTTACTAAAACATATTTTCTTCTCAAGCACAATGCGTTTAGAAAATACTTTATTTATTCTCCATCATCTACATTAAAGATAAACAAATTTCTTTCAAGCCGCCCTTCAAGCGTATACAATTGGCGCGGAAGTGGAAAATAACGCGAAATCATGGTGATGTAACGCATTCATATAATATTTCCACAGACAAATACATAATGATGTACATACATATGTACTTATATAAAATTATAAACACACACTTAAAAGTCAAACGCTTTCAAAATTTTGGGATAATTTTCAACAAGTTTCCAGTTGAGCTAGCAAATCCTAGCAATAAAGAGCCCAACGAAGCAGAAAGCTCATTTATAAACACATGCAGTAGAAAGTGTTTCTACTCTATTATGCATACACATACCTACACATTTAATAAGTCCCTGTTGGAAAATCCATTGTTTTCAAATGCATGTTGTAGTTTGAGGGAGGCAAGTTTTGGTTGAAATATTGCAAAATACTGAGGAACTAGCTTGCAAGGAAGCAAACGAGTGGAAGGACTTCTTATTCCTTACTGGCGCAAACACCACTTACTCGATTATAGCCCATTTAACAACATTGCGCCATTCATTCTCTCGTTTCGCTGTCTCGTGACAATTGGAAATACCAAATACTGCCAGCTCCTTCGCCACTTGGCCTTTACAATTTGGTTAAGGTTTCCCTCCTTCTTGCGGGTACTGCATTGGCGCGCTTCGGTCCACTTGTGGGCACCATAATTGACCTAATGTGCATACTATTCGCAACACCATCACCCATCATGAGATCCACCATTCATTTTTGGATAATATTCGGCCGAATAGGCTACTTCCAGCACGCTGTGAAGAAAATAGGTATAGCGGCAGTGGCTGAGACTGTACACGGGACAGTCGATTCAGCGCCATTCTCAGGAACTCGGACTAACGTATGGTACGATTTGGTACATTTTATGTCGAGATCTTTAAGTGAAAGCGTACAAAAAACAGCTTGTGCAAGAACTGAAGCCACTCGACTTTCCCAAGCGACATCGCTTCACGCTATGGGCTCTCGAAAAGTTCAAAGAAGATCCGACGTTTTCGAGCCAAAAGTTCTTTAAGCGATGAGGCCCTTTTCTGGCTCAATAAGTATATAATCAAGCATAATTGCCGCATTTGGGGCGAAGAGCAACCTGAAGAGATTTAAGAGCCGTCATTTGATCCAGAAAAAAATAACGTTTTGGTCGATGGATTTATCGGTCCATATTTCTTCAAAAATGATGCCGGTGGGAACGTAATTTTCAATTGGCCACCAAAATCGTGTGATATCAAACCATTATATTTTTTCTTTTGGGAATATATAAAATCTATAAGCTATGCGGACTTTTCCAGCTTCGATCCAGGCCTCGGAGCAAAACGCGACAAGTTACAAGTTACCAATCGATTGTTCTTTCGGATGATAATAAAATTTGAATTTTCTGTTTTTTCTCTTCAAAAAAAAGTAGGGAACTACGAAGTGGATCATCCTTTATATTCCATCGTCATCGATTAGTCGATTGGTTCGCCATCTCCTGATATACAGAGAAACATTTCTAAATCAACTTAGCTCATCGTTCTATTCATATCGGTATAAATTTCTGTCTACGGTTCTGGACTTACATACCTTGGACCAAGGTTAATATGTATACCACTTCTTTTTCATCAAAGGTATTAAAAAAAGTTCAAAAAAACCTTTGAAGAGCAATAATGAAATATGCATAATAATAAATTCCTTAAAAGACCTATCTATTAGAAACTCTTTTTTTTCCTACATGGCACTAAAAGGAAAGGTTAAAATATTGTTCAACCATTAACTAAAGAGCGAATCCTTTCAAACCACTTTACATATTCAAATTCATAGCGAATAGAAAAATGTATGATGAAGGAGCCACTGCAAATGGTAGCGTTTCAAGTGAAATATGTTACATGTTGGTGTTGGTATTGAATGGAATTCAATTTATGCAAATAAGATACAGGCAATGACGGGTTAAGCCAGAGTGACAAATAGCTAAATATTCCCACATTGTGAAGATGAATTACAGTGCTCCTGCCCGTGTATGCTAGACTATTCGGGTAAGTTTTTGATTTATATGCCGATTTTTTTGTCTACATATTTTGCAGAGCAAAGGAGAAATTAAAGCGATTTATGATTAATGAAACCAAAATATTTACAGAATATATTTTTCGCTGGGCAAACTATAGCACAAAAATATAATAACGATAGTATGAGGCATTTATACACACTTAAGACATTCAAACAATCAAAAAAGTAATGTGTGTACATTTATTATATTTAGGATTATCCTAACTTCAAATTTAAGTCTGTCAACGGTAACTTGGAAGCCGAGTGGGTGAAACGAAGACTGTTTGTTTGATGGCAGGAGTTATTTCGTCTTATACGCATTCACTACCAGACTTATATGCTTCGCTTCCTTATCCAGCCTAAAGAAATAGGTACCTGCCAGTTCTTCGCCCAATGTTTGAATACCCCTGGCGCAAAGCCATCCTCTCCAGCCGTTTCGTTGTTCTTTGAGTGTGCATACGTTAATTAAACATCGTCATAGTCAGGTAATGGAAGAGTTTTTTCTGAAACATTCTGTGAGTTACCGCATGTTTTCATAGAATTTTCATACACTACCTTTGTTGGCTAACTTCTCAAAGTCTTCATACTCACACATCTTGCACTCTTTGCCTGCAAATGCATCATGCTTTCCTTTTCGATGCTTCCTTGTCTTTGCTGTACATGAACCCTAAAAGTTTAACGGTGTAATATCACATGATCTTGGTGGTCAATCGACCGGCCCAAAACGTGAAATTATCTGCTCACTGAAGTGTTCTCTCAATAAATTCATTGATTGATGCGACGAGTGTGAAATGGCGTCATCTTGTTGGAGGCAAATGTCGCCGAGATCACAAGCTTCAATTTTGGGCATCAAATAGTCGCCACAAACAACATCAAACTGTTGTTTTTTCTGGATGAAGAGGCCGCTCTTGAATCTCTTCTGGGTGCTCTTCGAAAGTGTAGGATCTTCTTGGAACTTTACAAGGGCAATCAGCTCCGTCCGCTATATTTTCTTCACAACGTGCTGGACGTGGTCTGTTCGGTCGAATAGTATCCAATAATACGTGATGGGTCTCAAGATGGGTGATGGTGTTGTGAATAGTACGCTCAGTAATAAAGTTGAACGATTTGTAAACATTGTGCAGGCATAAGTCTTTCCATAATGAAATGCCACAATAGTGAATAGAAAAAACAGGACATCTTCATCACACAACTCTCGCGTGATTTATCTAAAAAAGGATAGGAAAAATACCTCTACTTGGAACACCCGTTAGTACTAAAGATAACCATAATTCGGAGACCGGCGAAACTGATTAGCTTTAACACATTTCGGGAAGTTTCGTTGTGGAGACCGAATTTTCCGGCAATTGTGTGGCGAAGATACCAACTTTGCCTACCCTAAAGTCGTCAAATACAATTTTCACATCGTGGTGAGGGCAAAGTTAATGAGTACCCTTCAGGCGTGCATTAAAAATATGCTTGGTCACAATGTCCTTCTCTTTCATCGGAATCAACGATATGTTAAAAGAATTTCCTTTAATGGAAAAGCTTCCTCTCTTTCAGTAGTGATCCATAATAATCAGCTGCAGTTTTTGAGTTAGTATAACGGTTCAAGCCAAATGCACCAAGTGCAATAAAAATATGCTTTTTGAGACAGCTGACATTGATTAGAGTCCAAAAATTGCAGAATTCATTTAAAATAATAAATATTTCAGATTTATAGCAGATTGGAAAAGATTTTAATTTATTTACAATATATGTAGAGTATAAAATATACAGTTATTAGCTACTGAGTAGTTATTTAGAGACTAAATTCATTGCTCTGCTTCAACCAACTAAATCAGTACTTGTTTACATATTCACTATTTATATGTATGAACGTAATTTTTAGTTAATTTTAAAACTTGAAAAATTTGTGTTTAGAAATTGACTATGAGTATGGTAATAAAAATTGCTTGTAATTATTTTCGAAAATCACATTTAAGAGTACACTTTTAATATTTTTTTAGAAATAATTTCCCTTATAATTAAATTATCTTTTATTAAAACTAATTTTTAGATTAATTTCTAGCTAATTCCTTTCTCTTGTTTTAAGTTTTTCTCTCTCTCTCTCTCTCTCTCACTCTCTCTCTCTCTATCTCTCTCTCTCTGCATCTGCATCTCCATTCATTCACCAAATGCGACACTTTTTTTCCTTCGGATTCATACCCGTACCACGTTTGCATTGAAAAGTTTGCGCAAACTCCTCGGAATTTGAAAGTACACCCTTCAAACGTATCTTTCCCGGACAGTGTGAGTCTTCGAGCGCATATCGTGATGCCGCCGGGGTGTATGTTTCACACCATAAATTACCAAATGATATAAAGAATAACTGTTCATTTGTATATTTCTCCAGTCCAGGTAATTTAAAGCGTTCGGCGCCCATTTCATTTATATATAAACGATAGGCGTGAAATGCTTCTCGCATGCCACCATTGTCGGCGATATTTTCACCCAGTGTTAGTTCGCCATCAATCTGTGAAATAATTGAAATTGCATTAGGTATCTCGAAATTTATTATGAATAACTATTTTATAAAAAAAATATTTTTAAATTATGATTGGGAAATTTTTGTAGATTTTTTTATGATTTTGAACTTTTGTTTGTGGCCGTATACTTCTTCATATGGCCCAATCTCCCTTCTAAGGTATTGATTTAAAATTTAATTTTTTTTTTTAATTTTTAATATAGGAAATCACAAAAACATAACTAAAATGACTCAATAACATAATTAATTTTTATTTTTATCTAAGAAAAATATTACTTTTAAGTTTATTCTTATTTTTCCCCCGTAAATGGGCTTACAACATTTATAACAACCTTTATGGCACTACTCACATATTCATCGACATCCGGCAGATAGTAATGACTGTACTGATCCACAAAACAATCCGTGCGATTTATATATTCTTTGATTGTCTCATTCGACCACCACTGCAACATGTTGCCGTTCTTATCGAACATACGACCACTGTCATCGAATCCATGTGTCAGTTCATGTCCCAATATTGTGCCCACGGAGCCATAATTTAATGCTCTTTTTTTTTTTTGAAACACGTATATTTTAGAGTTTGAAAAATTAATATATGCAAATGTAATGGAGTTTGCTATCTTTGTGCCTTGATTTGGTGCCTGCAGCTGTAGCAGAGTGCAAAAATTGTGATAAAAATAAGAAACAGTTAAAGTAAATTAAGCTTAACAGTTATTAAGTAATTAAAAAAAAATAACAACACGAAAGAAGAAGGAAAGAACTTAAAGTTTGATTACACACAGAATAGATTGCGTTAAAAACTCAAATAGAGGCATAGACATAACCTTTTAATGGACAACGGCATACTGAACCTTTAGAATCGAATTATAATTTCGTTCGCCTGATTAGTGCTTTTCAAAACTTAAATAACAACAATGGCGTAACGGCTGAACTATTTAAACCTGGTGGTTAAGAGCTGACTGATATTCACCATGCGCCAAGTCTTGGAATAGACGTTAAAGCTGCAGCACAGTGAGGAGCAGACTCTACGCCGCAAAGGGCAGTCGGAATTGGGAAGGACCTCTCCGAGCCTTCTTCAATTTGTTGCTATAGAAAATATTAAATAGGTGCAGAATAAATAAACAAAGTATCACCTTTTGCAAGAGTGTAAATCTGCTGACGTAGCGAACGGAATATACGATTTTGTACCCAGGTCCTTACTCCGGGGCTGTTTAACTAACGACCAGTATTAACAAGAATAATGTCAACCTGGAATCCAACGTAAAATCACACTTGCCAACAAATGCTACTTTGGACTGGGTAGCCAATTGAAAAATAAAGCCCTCTATCGACGAACCAACACGAAACTCTATAAGCAACTCTCATCCCGGCCATGCTATATCATGCAGAAGCGTTGCCAATGTCCACAACCGATGAGACGGTCCTGGGAATCTTCGAGAGGAAAGTTTGGCTATGGCGAATACCACCGAGGATGAAACGAAGAGCTGTACGAGTAATACGATGATAATTCAGTGAATGAATAGACAGCAGCTACGCTGGCTAGGTCATATCGTCCGAGTGAGTGAAAGCGCTTCAGCTTTGGAAGTAATCGTTGCAGTTCCCCCTGGCGGAAGCAGTGGAAAAGATAGGTTTCCACTCCGTCGGAAGGATCAGGTGGAGATAATAAAAGTTCTTTATGATTTGTTTGTATAAAAACTGAGTGAGGACCCAATGGACATAATTTCTCTCTTCAAGTAGATTTCATTTTTCAATAAAATGTATAATTCCATTGCTTCACTTATCCTCTTACTGAATTTTGTGTTTCAAGTTCACGAAAGCGTTCATTAAAAGCCATAAGTAATGTTGTAAAGAATTGTTAAGAGCACAAAGTCCCAGACCCACTTTCTGGAAATAAAAACTCTCTACTTATTAAATTTTAAATTAAATTTCAAGCAAAACCAATCAATACTTGGATTTTTTCGAATAGATCGGTCCCAAGTCCATTTCATGGAATATTCTTTGTTTTCGGATGTCTAAGCTGTCTGGCTCAGCCATTGCTTTGAGAGCGGTGAGGTGCGTTGGATAAGTGTAAACAGCTAACCGAGGCACTGAGGTAATCACGATGGCTCTAACTGTGCGTGCGAGTACGAATTCAATTCTTCTATTTTTTTTGTGTTTCTCCGCAAAAATATGCATGTTCATTAGATATTCCTGCAAGTGGTACGGCAAGATGTGCTGATTCATTTGGACAACCAGAGTTTGTGCCTTTTATCAGGCATTTCATCAAGTTCGTCAAGTCAAAACAGTCCTTTCACCAATCTCGTTGCCGTTGGACAATCACAAGTTTCATCTGTCACTTGATTCCATGAATTTGGCGGCAGCAAACATTCTCTTATTTCCGCTCCACTGTAGCCATGAGTTTGCAGCAACTCGATGTTTCTGTATTTGAGCCAATCAAGTCTTACTAGATAAATATGCATATAAAATACATGATGAAATAATAACCAAGTGTAGCGAGTAGACAGTTGTCCCTCTTTCACATGTTGCCTTACAAAAGATTTTTATTTTATAGAATTATATTTCCAGATTTGATTATTAAAAAAAAAAGTGAACTTAAGTCTTTTAATAATTGAAAATATTTTTCAATATTTTTTAAAGTGATATTCCATTATAAAATAAATTATATTCATATCTTTCTTTGAAAACTATGTTATGGCAAAATAACAAATAAGTTCTATGAAATGATGTAAATTTTTATAATATAAACTTACAGGATATATATTTATTCTTAGTTCATTACTGGCCAGGAATAAAGGAGTAGTATGTCATAGGTTTGTGTGAAGCAAGGCTGTGTAAAAAATATATTTTTGACAATATACGATATATTCAGCCCAATTCTAAATATTCTCGTGGAAATTCTCCCTTGAGGATTTAGAAATCGCCGAAGAAAAAATCCGCCAATTCGAAATGCACATTGAGAGTGATTTTTTTGGGAGTAGGATTTTTTCTCCTTCAAAATCAGCTGCTTAGTATTATTGTGTATTATTGACATTTGATAATTTGGTGAAATAAGTAATTGTTATTGAAAATAAAAATAAAAATTAGCATTATGGATACTGTGGTACTATATCTATTGACTGCTAAAGCAAATGTGGAAGAATGGCAACGAATTCTTCTGTACGTAATAGTTTTCCACTGGGAATTTTTCCCAAGTTCCGAAGTTTCCAAAGTTTATTTAGAATACGAGGAAAGGGAAAAGACAAAATATCTGGAAATTTTAATTTTTAATTTTTAATTATTATATGAGAAGAGGGAAAAGTGAAAAATCTCCCGGGGAATTTCCGTTTAGAATAGTGCTGATTATACAATTCTCTTCAGAAAAACGATGTAATTAAAGCTATTTTTAAAATAAATACTATAACTTTATTTTAATCAGAGATACTCAGTTAAAGAAACGATGTTTTCCGTTTTGTCAAAATGAAAAATAAACTTAACAGAATGATTTTGTTTCGTTTCGGTGCTATGTTATCGAAACGAAATGAAATTGTTAATGTTGAAACCGCACAAACTCAGCGTTAACGCTAATTTTAAAAACGCTGCCTGCTATGAATTAATATAACAGTTCAATTTTAACATTTATCATTATATGTTAACGATTTAACATTAACGACAACTTTTCGTTAATTTTTCGATAACTGCTTTAATGTTAATATTTCTAAATGTTTCAACCGAAACGAGAGACATTTTTTGCTTAACGTGATATTTATCGTTACGATGCAGTCCTGATTTTAATTTTATTATTATTTCCTAAATCAACGATACGAAAATATTTTTCCGCTCTTTGAATGGTATCTATTTGCAATGAATTGCCCAGTCAAAACTTATGAAATTTACGGACTATTTTTCTTAAAAAATATAAGTTCCGTCTAACCAACCAAACAATGAGCTAAATAGTTTTAAAATCCAACTTAATGAAATCCACACTATCAATTGCAAAGTGATAAATTTGAATTTGAATTAAAGCAATTCATACTATTCACGTTAAGAAATTTACAAACTAAATTGATAAGTGGTGTAATCATCTCTTTAAGATCATCTAGACACTTTCAACACTATTTTATTGTGTTCATGCAAAACCAATGCACGACCCTTTTAGATGTTTGTGGAACGATTTTAATACTCATTCCACCAGCATTGATACATCAGAGTCCAATTTCTGCATAAAAAACTAATTACTGTAAATAAATAAGTAATTTCCTTCTCTCTTTTCAATGTAATCTTTAGCAGCTGTTAATCATCAGATGTTACTCTGTAGCTGTTCAGTGTAGGAGGTTGGTGTACGAGGGGTAGCTGGCTGTCGTGACCTAAGGTAGTTAGAGACGATACAACATCACGTTAATGATAATAGTAATTGCGGGACTCACGATTAGTATAAATATTACAACTTTTTTTTATTCGATACATTAAAATTTCGATCCTGGAACAAGCAACAACACTATGTCAAAGGAAACTGGAATTTCTCGCATTCATCGGAGCACGGCACTGTGACTAAATTCCTTGTAAAAGTAGGAATTACGCAGAAATATATATCTTTAAAGAGATACCATCGGTTCTTAAGGACTCTGCCCCTTTTTACAATATACGATGGTTGAAAAATTGGCTCAACTGTTTCAATAAGGAAGTAGAAGATAATCCCCACCCGGAGGGCCCAGTGATGCTCGTGACCGAAAAAAATGTTCAGAAGGTCGAAAAATTAGTACTGACGGATCGAAGAATTAAAACGTTTCAGATACCAGAAGGATTGCAGATTGGCAAAAAATGACCTGGGGAGATTTTGCATGAACATTTGAATATGAAAAAAAATAAAAATAAACATTTGTTTCATTAAGTGCTTTATGCTGCGAACTTCTCAGCCGTCCCTTGCATACATTTTTCAAAAAATTATTGTTTATCTAAATTCACTTGATATTCCCGTTTTTGGTGTTTTCCTCCCCTTTCTGTTTAAATTCGAAAATAAAACCTTGATCTAAGCCACTATCAAAATCTCTCTCTACTCCACTTACCTCACTTGGTTATTATTTCATCATATATAAAATATATATATAAAATATTCTTAAGCTTGAAATCTTGAAGGATTAATCATGTAAAATTTTCAATCTCAAAAACAAGTGAAAAAATTTTCCACTTGCATTTGTTGTGGAATTAAAACCAGCCATTTTGTTTAGGCAAGCAAATTGTGGATAAGAAACGTGTTCATATATGGTAAACATGAAAGTTAGCTTAAAATAAATTGAAATATTCGAACTAAGTCCAGGAGTACAATTTCCGCAAAACAACACACAAATATACAATAAAATCAAAATGCAAAATGCAAAACCAAAACCAAATTATGAACTCAAATTAAATTGCAATGAGTGTTTGTGCTAAATGATGCAGCAAACTTGATATTTCGATAACTACTCACTCCATGCCGAGATCATAGAAGGGATACTGCAATATGGCAATGGGTATAGCTGCAAATTCCAATAACAAATACGAGTATATAATAACAGAATAGTATAAGTAATTGAGGAATAAACCCAAATACATATATTGTATATATACATATGCATAGATGTGTATTCACACACACACACATACACACAGGCACACTCACTTATAGTATTTGATTGGAAAGTGTGAAATGCATTGACATTCGAAGGTGCGGTCGCCCAACCGAACGGTTCCGGTCGATAGAGATTATCCAATTTGTCCTGCATCTGCCAACGCAGCACTCCAATCATATTCTCCAAGTGTGTGCTCGCATTCACATGCACCCCCGCATAGTGGGCATTCAGTGCCGTCTCGTTGCGTAACCACTCAGGAAAGCCAATAAAACTTTGCATCGACGCTGACTTTTGCAGCGTCTGACGTTTGGTCTCCTCATCCATCCAGGAGGTGCGTCGTACGAGCATATCAAATGCATGTCTTATATCGCTCAACATACGCTCCACCTTGGGCAATTTATGGCGTGTGAAATCATCATCGGCCAGTACATAACTCACAGCCATACCCATTAGGCTATTCACGCCGTGTGCACAGTAAAGGGAGCGCGGCGAACTGCCTTCGGTACCCACAATCAGTCGCATATATTCGGAGTGCAATAGTCGCATTTCGCTGGTGGTGTGCAACACCAACTCCTCTAGAACACTTAACCAAATGTAAAATTCAATGTTTACTGGCGGTTCATCGTTTAAGAAGGCGACGAGATTCTGTAGGTAATCGATATCCGCATGGCTGGTGATGATTGTCAACTCCGTGAGATTGAAGTTTTGCGTGTGATTTGCCTCCTTCATTATCAGCTGCAGATAATTCTCCCAGTTCAGTACAGATTTCGGTGTAATTAGCTTGTCCGTGAGATTTTGCAAATCGACAACGGATATATAAACGATATCTTCCATGGGGTTGGTCAGGGTTTTAGTCAAGTTTTCAGCATCGTCTTTCAACTGGAAGGTATTCAAAGAGAAAGAAGTATTAAACTTTCGAATAATAATCGGTAGTGTGATAATTCAATAAGGACGGCTGCAACCGTCGACTCTTCAATGAGTACAAAAAATCACGGTAAACTTAAAGAAGGAACATTGAAGTTGCTATCAAACAATCCGAGGACGAAGCCTCTTTTGTTGTACTGCAATGTTTGTTGTACTCTCAGTTATTCGAGATAGAGTTTTAGTTAATTTTTGGAGGTGAGAAGTTACTTATAAATACACCTAACCTCTTGGTTCTAAGAACTTTCACATGTGGACTGCAATATATGTAAGAAATTTTGAAGGCAAATCTTGCCACTGGACTTGTGGTATATCAGTCGGTAGCAATTACTGCAGCCTGAAAATATGCACGGACGGATCAAAACTTGAGGGGAGAATTGGCGGAGGTGTATTTTCAGTAAACCTTACGATGGAACTCTTTTCCAGACTACCTAAAAGACAAGCCAGCGAGCTTTAAATATAAGGATATATTATTTTTCACTGAGAGTCCGGCAGCAATAAAAGCACTTGACTCGCTTATACTAAATTCTAAACTAGGGCTGGACTGTCGCCGATTTCTACAGAAAATAGCCAAACAGAACAGACCGTCTCTGGTCACAGGGACATCGAGGGAAACTCTCAGGCGGATTAACTTGCTAGGCAAACAGATTCTTCTCGATAAAGAACGCATTGGAGAGCCTTTGCCACTTGCAAGCTGCTCCTCAAGAAATTTATATATGAAAGAGCTGTGGCTTGATGGAATGATGCTACAACTTTCCGCAAATACAGGCACACTTGTTCGAAATAAGATAAGAAGAGATCACGCGATATATGATCCTCAAAATTAGGGGACATGTCCAAAAAAATAGGAGTAATAGTAGGGCTCTCTATAGAAGATGCTGCAGAAGCTGCAAGGGGAAAGAGGAAGAGGAATCGATTACCCATCTCTTATGCGACTGTCCTGCTTTGAGCAGGGCTAGGTTTCGGAAATTTGGGAGGCTACTGCTAGATGGTCTATTGAAGATAGCTGACGTCATTCTGAATCTAACGAGGTTAATTAGGGAATGAAAACAGCTGGATATTGAAGGCTGATGGTAAAGTTTTTGTGGCATCACAATAGGTCTTCTTCACGCCTAAGTAAATTCGATATGATAGATCAATAGATAGATGATCACTTCACTATTTTATTGATCCTACTAAAAGTCAGAATACTCTGACTCTAAGGGCTACTAAATGCCTCCATACCAGACCTAACATATTTTCTTTTCAAATTGGGGCTTGACGCTAGAAATCTTTTGGTATTACAAGTTAACAGAAGATACCCGTCTAATTCTTGTGGTGTCGTCGATCAAGCAAAGGACTTGGGTGAGTTGGCATAAGTTTTTGTCGACACTTTAATAGAGAACTTCCAATTTTGTGTGATTGCGTATGCGTAGGGAAAGACGTTGAAACCATTTGTCTGATGTGTTATTCCATAAATTTGGTCACGGTATCCAAAACTTTATGATTCAGTAAAACAATTGCAATTAAAAGACCAGAAACACGGTGTCTATTTAATTCGAAACTTGCGTTAATTTTGGGATACCCTTTATAAATAAATCGCTTTTCTACTCACCCTATATAATTTTTTTGCAAACTTCACTGCCTGTAATGCCATTTCAGCTATAGAATCATCAGCCGATTCCACCTCCGCGTCAGGGTTTAAATATAGAACATATAATTCTACCATTTTCTTTATATAAGCCACATAAGTGAGTAAGCCCGAAGATGTGTGTTTTTCAGATTCCTCAATATCATCCTCCACCTCTTCGCTATCTTCATCACCCTCCTCATGATTGGCGATTGCTTTGCGTTTAATTTTATTCAGTAGTTTATGCATATCATCTTTGTTGCTGTAAATGTTCAAAATAGATATAAAAATATATATATGATATTGGAAAAAATAAAAATAAAGAAAAACAGGCAAAGCAATGACTCCAGAGAAAGAGATACACTGCTCCGAAAATAGAGAATTGCGTTCACTTGCGAATTTTAAAACAAAAAAACACTTACAACGGCAACGATGAATCGGTTTCGGGTGTACCGAGCGCTATGCGATTAATTGTACGATTAACTGGATCGGGAAATATATCGAAACCCACTACCAAGTCCATGCCCAAATTCTTTTTGATCAGCACTAAACTACGTAACCAATCGAATTTCTCATCTTCGCCATATTTCCGAAACACCGCCGCCGGCAGTGACACATTGAAACCGCTTGGTAAAAGTGGCAATTCAAATATTTTCAGATATTTAATTAATGGCTCTAGTTCACGCTTATCCAGCAGCTCGGTATTCATGCAAGCACGATACATAATTTTCGTCTTCCCTACCGCGGCCGGCTCTTCGTCGCTGATATTCGATTGAAGAAAGGAGCGAACAAGGCGCATTATTTTTGCTTGCCGTTCACGGAACCAGTCATTTGATGTAGCCGAATCAGGTCTGGGATGATCGTCCGCCCAATGGCCACAGGTGAATTTATAAAAGTCCTCACAGGGATCAGTCTCTTCGTCCATTGAGTAGATGAGGCCAGCCGCTGTGCGAAGGCACTCTTTGCTGCGGCACACTTCCGAATGTGTGCGAGCTTTGTGTGCACCAAGAGAAAGAGAAAGAGAGAGAGAGGGAGAGATAGTTAGAATTTATATTAGGTATACATATAAATGTGAAATCTTTTGCACTTACTTCTTATACATACAACTATTATAGTTATGACTAAAATGATTATCAAAAGTATGAGCAGACCAACTAAGGTCTTGTGGTAGTATTTTCGTCGAAATCTAAAAAGAGAAAAAAGAGCGGAAACATTTATATCACTTAATAATTTAATTAAATGAAAATCATAGAAATTTATCAAAACGATTAAAATGCAATCAATTCTTTTTCCGCCGGTTTGCATGCGCTCACAAAACACATGACCAACGAATAATTTACCCGATTTCCCCATACTGTTCACCCCCAATGGACGCCTGCTGGCTACTCACTTTGATTGCACACCAACGAAGGTGGAATTGTGTGGCGGACGTTTGCCCAAAACGTTGCTGGAGCCATTAATGCCGGGCAAATATGACGTATCCTCTAAAGCTGAGCCGGTACTATGAATACTGAGGTTTCCTGTAATGGAGAGAAATTTATTAAAATGGTATAGGAAGAGAGAAAAGCTTCGCAAAGCATTGCATTGTATAAGTAAGAGGAATATGTAAAAAAAATAACATTTGTGGTGCGAACGGTTTCGCTAGAAAGTGATTTCTTAGCGACTTTCTTTTTGGCAATTCTATTTTTGACAGTTCACACAGTTTACGTGATTTCTGTCTTTGTCAAAAATATTACTTCTGGCCTATAATTTCACCATAAATCGACTTAAAAATGAACAAGTCCTCCAAATTATTATATTTTATAATCAAAATTAATGCTCCGTTAAGAATTTGTATGGTGCACTTCTTTCCTTTTTGTAGTCAGTTCAGTCGACGTTTTACAATACAGTGGGTGGAAGAATTGAAACCCCACAGCCTACCATAATGGCTAACTTTTGGTTAATGGGACCTGGTTTATTTGGATGAAGAAAAATTGTGTTCAGTGACCTCTCTATACTATTTCTTCTTATCCGAGGCTTTCTGTGCTTTTTCATTGGAGGAAATTTTTTCATGTAGTGGATCTCAAATCTTATGCCCAACCTTCGCCTTATCACTTTAGCACGCTTTCAAGCTGATGTTTGTTGGCCACCCAGAGGACATGTGGATCGGAAATCGGAAATCGTTAGCTGCTCCATATATAAAAGAATCGTTTTCAGCCACATCCAGGTGAAAGGCAGTCAAAAAATTTCCTCACTTGCGTGATCTTCTACACATGACCCCATATTCCGACAGTCGTAACTATTTCTATTTAGGGACCAGCATTAACACCCACAATAATGCCTGCCAGGAAATCCAACGCAGAATAAGTTTTGCCAACATGTTCTACTTTGGACTCAGTAGGCAAATGAAAAGTGAAGTCCTGCTACATGGTGTGGAGGTGTGGACAATGTGGACGCCTGATGGGAGCCTTTGAGAGAAAACTTTTGTGTACGATTTAAGGTTCCTTGCAACGGTGATTACCGCAGACGATAGATTGATGAGCGCTTCGTGTTATACGAAGGCATTAATACAGTTCAGTGAAGGTGAATGGACGAAAGCGGTCCAGCTTTCAAAGTGTTCGATGCAATATCAGCTGGTGGAAGCAGAGAAAGACCTTCACTCCGTTCGAAACATCAGTTGGAGACCTGGATTCACTTGATATTTCTAACGGGCACCAAGCAACGAAGATAAGAACCGAATGGCGCGGTATTGTTGATTCGGCTATAATCACGAGCCAACGAAGAAATATAATTAAGCCCACAACGACTGCCATTTATTAGAGGGAAATCAGCCGGTTTGTTGGAAACAGTATGATAAAATTGAACTCGGCGTAGGAACCATATATGGGTCTTTTGGAATTTAATTAATAAACCTAATAATTATTTTGTTAATTATGCGTACAACACTGAGCCAGCAGCCCATTCCTAGCCAATGGGTTATTATATTTTAATTTAATTTTTAAGATTTGACAACTTATTGTGAGCCTTCAGTACAAAAATACAAATATTAAAAAGTATTATTCATATCATAACATATCAATTGCCATTGAAATTTCCAACGTCAATATCAGTGATCACTCTCAATTGCAAAATTTACTAAGTATTGTAGCAAATTATCTCTGCTTTGTCTAATTCAGAAGGAGGATAAGACTTATTTTTATTATATTTTAATAATCGTGTAATAATTTTCTTTGGGTGAGCGAAGCGGATTTGTTACTGTCTGATGTATAAGTTTTGCTAATTTCACCACAATACAATTAAGCTCAGTATTCCGCCTGGTATGGGTGCCGGGATAATGACACCAGTGCCAGTAAGGTCAATTCCATTATACGTAGGCTGCTATATATAGGTCTGGCCTAGGCAACACAGGTGACGAATCATGGATCTATGCGTATGAGCCCGAAACCAAACAGCAATCGACCGTGTGGGTCTTCCAAGACGAGCCAAATCCAAAAAAAAAAAAACAACAAACATTTTCGTTGATAAATATTCGTATAATCATTATTATGCCAAAAATATATAGCAGCCTACGTACTAAAGCCATCATGGAAGAGTTTAAACATGCCGATCTCTACTTGTAAGCTCGATATAACAGAATTATTCCTCACTGAAGCTAACTCAATATGGCAGAGTCCCAATTTCTGTAATATGACAAGGAAGAAAGCCGAAGCTTATCTCACTAAAAAAAAAAAAAAACTTCTGCAGTACTTGAACCTTAGGACACTTCCATACAGGAGTACAGGGACTTTAAGGATTCGCAGTTCCCGGTGGTCTAAGTGATCAGTAGCCCAGTAACAAATTATTCAACGTTTTCGAAAACTAAAATTTAAATTTCAAAACACTAACTTAAGTGGAAATATTTTTAACAAATAAAGCGTGAAATATGAATTAATTGCTATAATATTTTTTATTCTTAAGACAGCAAGGTCAAAACTAGATATACATATATATGGTAGTTCGTCATTTTGCGCATCTATGGCAAGGTTAACGAATTAGTTATGATAAAGTTTATTCAAAATTTATCAAAAACATAGGATTTGTTAAAAAAAAGAAAGTAAGAAAGAAGAGCAGTCTTCTGTCATGCCGAAGTTTATATATCCTTCGTGACAATATCAAATGTATGGTATTCCATTTCCTTTCCAAAAAAATATTAATTCACATATGGGAAAAAATCGGTGTCACAGTCCAATTTCTAACTGCAATATACAATGCTATTCTTTATACGAACCACTACCCCACCCAGTGGAAATGTGCTACTGTAGTCATGGTACCTAAACCAAATAAACCTGAAAATTGTGTGAAATCTTACCGTCCTATTAGTCTGCTGGTAACATTTTCCAAAATATTCGAAAGGATATTTTTGCGAAGAATGATGCCTGTAATTGAGGATAACAATATCATACCTGAACATCAGTTTGGGTTTAGAGTAAGACATGGTACACCAGAACAATGCCATAGGATTGTAAATATAATAACATATGCGTTGGAAGAAAGAAAATACTGTTCCGCAGCTTTTTAGACGTTCAGCAAGCATTTGACAGAGTATGGCACCAAGGACTTCTTTACAAAATAAACAAGATTTTGCCAGTACACTTTTCTTAATTCTGAAATCTTATCTGAGCGACAGGCATTTCTATGTAAAACATAAGGAAGCCTCAACAGAAATTTACAGCATTAATGCTGGCGTACCCCAGGGTAGTGTTTTAAGTCCCGTCCTATATACTGGTCTTGGCTAGACAAGTGGAGAATTAAGGTCAATTCAGAAAAGTCTACACATGTCACCTTTACATTAAGAAGATTCCCACTAGTGATAACGTCAAATATTTAGGAATGCTTCTTGATCGACGTCTAACATGGAAAAATCATATTAAGGCTAAGCATCAGCAACTAAAAATCAAAACAAAACGAATGTACTGGTTGTTAGGTCGCAACTCTCAGCTTAGTCTTCTAGAAAACAAAGTACGGCTCTACAAAGCTATTCTTAAGCCTATATGGACCTACGGGATCCAGCTCTGGGGTACTGCTAGCAAGTCCAATGTAGGAATCCTTCAACGTTACCAAGCGAAAACGTTGCGAGCAATGGTTAATGCTCACTGGTTTGTTACCAATGAAGCTATTCACAAGGACCTAGGCATAACCTTTGTAAAAAGTGAAATTCCAAAATACACCGCTAGATATCTTGCACGCCTACCTAACCACATAAATCCAACTGCTATATGTCTATTAGATACCACCTATGAAACAATACGATTAAAGCGCTGTCATACCTTACACTTGTCATTCCTCTAGTATTTATAAATAAATAAAAAATAAAAATATATATATATATTGTAAACCTCCTAAACTTAAGGTAAACTTGGTAATTTAAGTTTTAGCTAATGATAATGTTGAGAATTTACAATGAAGATAATCAAACTGAAGAATTCCTGAATTTTAATAGTGTTAGTAGTTAATTTAAAAGTAAGGAAAAAAAATTATGTTATCTTTATGTAGTTTTGCGCAAAGACAATCTACCTCTGTCATTATATATAAGATCAAATTTGCCGAATGTCCTATGTAAGAAAGATTGCAAATAAAAAAAAAAAAACTAAAAAAAAAACATACGTATACGACATAACACGAGCGAAAGGGTTTCTTTTGCGAGAGAAATTTTCCGGCCGAACAATCTCTTGTCTTGGCAATGTCAATTGTCTACAGAAAGTGTACCATTCGGGACTCTTGGACTATTTTTGAGAGCCAACGCGAAAGACCATGCTTATTCGAATAAACCTTTAAATCTTGTGCCCTTGAAAACCGGCATTCGACAAGTTTTGGCTGAGATACCGACCAATAGGTGTATGTGCAAAAATTCGCGAGGCGAAATGATGAAATGTTTCCCATGTAATGTCAAATAGGATTTTCAGATCCATTTCAGTGTATACTGTGCAGTTCATAAAATGTACAAGTCGTTCTGACGGACTTACGACCCAATATATCAGATCCGAGAAAATCCGATTTCAAAAAAAATGATAATTTAAATGTGAAATTCCATCTGGCCAGAAAGCATAGTTGAAATATCTCAAAATATTTGTATAAACCTTCTGAACTTACTTTTTCAAATAAGGGGTTTTGGTTCAAAAAGCATCTAAAAACATCAAGTTTGGTATTATAACGGGTGATCGAAGTAGAAGTAATTCTTTTCAATATCCTTTTTTCGACAGATCACGTGTTGCGTTGAGTCAAGCTGTCATGTTATTTTTGTCGTCCGGTATTGTTTGACATTTTATCATAAAAGACTTACGTCTAAACAACGTTTACAAATCTTTCAACTTTATTATGGTCATCATAATCGGCCTACTGAGCGTACTATTCCTAACATCATCACCCATCTGGAGACCCAGCATTCATTATTGGATAATATTCGACCGAATACATAGACCACGTCCAGCACACAGTGAAGAAAATATAGCGGCAGTGGCTGAGAATGTACACGAAGGCCGTGGAGCGTCGATTCGGCGCTGTTCGCAGCAACTCGGCCTGACGTATGGAACGAATTGGCACATTTTACGTCGATATTTTAAATTGAAAGCGTACAAAATACAGCTTGTGCAAGAACTGAAGCCGCTCGACTTTCCCAAGCGACATCGTTTCACTCTATGGGCACTTGAAAAGTTTCAAAAAGATCCGACGTTTCCAAACGAAATTTTGTTCAGCGATGAACAATGCCATTGCTGCCAATTCATTCAGATAAAAACAACGGTTTGATGTGGTTTGTGGGCCGGTGGAATCATCGATTCATATTTTCTGTGCTTTTTCTTTTAAAAAGCAGGGACCTCGAAATGGATCACTATTTATATACGATTTTATTTTGGCACTAAAAAATTATCAAAATCGGAGTACTATGTCATATAGTCCCCTACAATCGATTTGTTCAGTTCGAAGAATTAATATTTCTAAATACCTTAGGAGATATATAAATTTGAAAGCTATGAAGACTTCCGCATGCCCTTTTATGGTATATCAACTTTAACTATTTTGTATTACATTTCAGCAGAAGCAGAACAATTTCTTGCTGTAAATATCATTGTTTTTTTATTAATAACACGCCAACTAACTTAATTAACTTTTTTTCTAAACTGAATCAAATTCAACGCAGAATGATGAGCTTAAGTATTTCACGAAATATATTATGGGAATAAAAACAACCTTGAATTAAATCAATTTAATTATACGGAGCAGTATTAAAAAATTAAGTTCAATAAATCGATTAAAATTTTAAATTCCTGCAATTTAATTTAAAACTATCAACATCGAAATCGGTGCAAACGAAATGAACCGCAGGACTGCCAATCAATAAAAAATTTAAAAGACAGTTTTTGTATACCGACTACTGTTGAGTTCTGTTTTAATTTCAATGGAAAAATATAAAAATAAACTTTAAGTCTATTAATTGCTTTCGACATGATTTTCACACGAGTAAACTAACAACATACGTACATATGTATGTACATTTGTGCATATATACATAAAATTTAATGGACATAGTAAAAAATAGCATAGGTGTTTTTGTTTCTGTCGTTATGAAAGTACAATTTGTATATTTCTTTGATATGTATATACATACATGTAAAATATAAACCCTGATGAGGAAAAAGCCTACATAAGCCTAATGACCATTAGCGCAGGCAGGACATGTCACACGCATGTCAATTGTCTCCTAAATATACAGAGAAGGTAGTAGTGCAGGCACAACTCAACAAAGGCAAATTGTTATGGAAATTTTTGTATACACTTATTTACACATGTACGTAAATACAATACACAATTAGAGGCATACACGTAGATATTTTTCACTCATACAAAGTATGTACGTCAGTAAATGATTGCTATTTCGCTCTCATCTTGATTAAATCGAAGCACAACATTTGCTGTCATTAAATAAGTAGTTGTGCTGTGTACACGATTCACATGATTGCCACTACGTCAACGCCTGCTAAAATATTCCTCCACAT
This sequence comes from Ceratitis rosa, assembly GCA_037013455.1. Lineage (NCBI taxonomy): Eukaryota > Metazoa > Arthropoda > Insecta > Diptera > Tephritidae > Ceratitis > Ceratitis rosa. The sequence continues at coordinate 7,572,583 of JAWMAG010000020.1, read as the reverse complement.
GCATACTCACACTTACCTACATATTGTATACACGTATGCCTCAGGTCTTGTTCGATGTACTTGTATGTTCTGTCCACCAAATTGCATTTACAGCTCTGGGACACTGTCAACGGTGAGCAGACGCATTAGCGGCTTTTACGCTTTAATCCCACGACTCTTCATATGAATATGACAGTACGAGTATTTTATGTATTTTCAAAAGTACAATGTCCTGCAGCTAGGAATATGTACAGTGGTAAGCAAAAAAAATGCAACTTTTAAGCAAAAAGTTGATGAAAATTAATAGATATAAGAAATTTTTGAGCTTCTTACCAAAAATAACACATGGCTGAAGCCAATTTTCATTCTTAGCTTTAACGGTTCTCTGCAGAGTTGGTCTAAAATCGCAACTTATTGAGGATACCTTGACCATTATGGGTACTCAGGCTGGCTATCTAAGAGTTTTATTCGAGAGTCTGTTTGTGAAATTCTTGGGTTCGGACCAGTAGGAAAGAGAGGTGGTTAGTGTCGCGCGGGACTCATTGCATGCAGAACATACGTGTACGTTGGTTATGGTCGTGGTGTTTTAGCAATTCAACTCTCAAAGCAAACCATTCTACGCACCTGAGTTGACTTGGACTTTATGCGGTTCAGGGCTCTCACCCTTTCTGCGACCTAACTTTGTTTAGTTTAAAGAGTGTTTTTTTTTTAGACATGTAGCTGTCAAAAAAAAAGCAAAACGCATATAAATCAAAATTGGCCAAGAATTTGGCTTCATTATAAAGATAAGAGTTTGCCATTATGTTTTACAAATGATTCTGAACAAGTATCAGCCACGGCTGGCTCGATAAAATAATAGCCGAGAGCACCAATTTTCGGCAACTTTTTACAGCAGTTGCAGCCGTATGGCAGCAATAACGCCCCGAATATTCTCTTTCAAGACGTCAAACGTCTCGGGCTTATCATAGTAGACAAACGACTTCACACAAAGCCCCAGCGGTGTTAAGTGCAACGATCTTGGAGGCCACATCACAGGCCCACGACGCGAGATAGTTCACCCACAAAATGTTTCCTACAATAAATTGATTGTTTCGTTGGCCGTCCACATCAACATCCTCCAATGCAGGAAGACAAAGTCATTAATCATGACTCTATAGCGTTCTCCATGGACTTTGGCATTGCGGCCAGCTTTATTTTTGAAAAAATATGGACCAATGATTCCCTCTGCCTATAAAGCAATATCACCTCCGGTGTGCACTGTACGGTGTACTGAGAATGCGTTTTATCCTCTGGAGTAAAAGAAATGGGCGTAATGGAGTGTAGTCAAGCTTCTGAGTATGCAGTTCCTACTCTTGTATCCAAGTCGCAGCCCTTGTGCAAGATGCGGTAAAAAACCCATGTGGAGCCTTGGGTCACCACTAAGAGAGGGGAAGCTACTCCGACTTATACGGCTTAGGGGTTCGCTAAAGTTGAAATGCAATATCTGTTCTGCAGATGTGCGGCTGCAAGAAACCAGCTCCAATAAAGAAATTTATAAAGTCTCGGATGAGATACCCCCCAGTGGACGAACGTCTTGCCACAGTCCGCTTCCATACCTCGACGGAAGAGATGGAGGATGTGACCAAGAATACTTTTTATGATGATGTGTATCGATTATTTTCTCACTGGTCTGTTCTAAGATTTCTTGCCACACTGCTAAGGTCTTATTGGCTCGTTGACGGTGAACTTTAGTCTCATATAGAATACCCTCGATAGAACCTTACATTTAGGAGGCTAGCGCGATGATTGGCGCAAACGGTGGGGTCTCCTTTTTGCGGATTAGACAGAGTACACTTCAAGTTCAAATCGTCGGGCATGCTTTCTTCTGACCATAGTCTGCAAAAAAGAAGGGTGCATGCACCTTCTAAGCTCTTCACCGCTCCGCGGCTCCAAACCGCTTTTTTGTTTTTTAATTCTTTTTATCGTCAGCGATTTTTGGTAAGGCGATTTTCGGCCGAGCTCCTCCTCCAATATTTGGTTTTGCGTCTAGATGTTTTTCCAACAAATGGAGGGACCTACAGTTTATACTAAGCCGCCCCCGAACGGCTGATGGTTTTTTTTACAAGGAGCCTTTTATTTCATGTCCGAAATACACTCGGAGGGGTGGACATTCCCTGCCGAGGGGCGACCGCAATTAGAAAATTTAACTTAATTTTTTATTTAAATTAATTTTCCATAACTTTTGGATGTTGCTGGCACTGGGATATGAACCCGAGCCTTTCGCATGTCAGTACGCAATGCTAACCACTCGGCTATCGAAGTCTTGGTTACTTTAACACGCTTAAAAATATTTTAACGTTTATTTTCCCACTACTGTAGTTACATACAATTCGTATAAAGATAATAATATTCTTACTTTATACCCTGTGTGGGTATACTAGTATATATTTTTAAGTTCAATGCTCCTTGTTGATGCTAAGCGTGCTTCATATTAATAATTTATTCTTTTTATTTAATAAATATGGTTGTTTGTTGTCATTTATTTCGCTGACACGGTAAATATTTATTAAACACATGTAATTTTTTTTGAAACAACATACAAATATACATGTCCACGTCAGTGGACGATACAAAATTAGTTGTAAATTTACTTAGCAGAAATTCCTAAAAATATACACATTTTAATATTCAACGGTAATTAGTTTGCAGCGAAATGCTGATGTGTTTTAATGGACTTTTATTAGTTTGACAGTTTGTAGTGAAGAGCGCAGGGCTACAAATTTAGAAGACTCGATGAAAATTTTATAAGAATACACACTTCGCCCGCCAAAACGCTGTAAATTCTCTACTTGCCCAGTTTTCTAGGTAGGGATACATTGAAATGGTATCAAGAACCTTCGAAAGCTCTAGACCATTCAAAATAGACGGTGCTGAGGTTCCTGTTCTGTTGTACAACAAATAAAAAATTTCTAGAATAAAGACTTGTTTAGGTTTACACAGGAGCATCTGATTGGCGTACACACCGAGCAGGTGACAAAGGGCCGAGATCATATTCATCCCGAAGCATAGTAAGACCAATTAGCCCAACATATTTTATGCAGAAAAACGTGGATAGGATTTGGGAAGATTGGTTGGATATAGAGGGGATCTTTAATAATTCAAACATTGCACCATTATGCTCATCAATTTCTTCTGGTTGATACCAGTTGTTGAAATTACCCACGAAATCACATATGGCACTACACAAGGAAGTACTGCACCATCGCCATCGGGGATTACACTGAGAAACCAACTTATCTGCTTGTATCTGCAAAGGTCTGTTTCTTAAAATAAGTTAAAAATTCACCACGGTCTTTAATAGCAATAGTTTTTGATAAAAACATCCTTAACTGGTGGAAACATATTGACAGCAGGACCATCAAAGCGTTCCGAATTTGGAATACCTGCCAAAATGGCGGTTGAGATCTCAAATGGTCCATTAGCTTTACAAAAATGCCGTAAGACCCTTAATAACGTATGAATCACTAATATGGTGGTCCACTCTAAAGCAGAAGTACCAAATCAAGAATGGGTTCGACGTACCTCTTCACTAGGTATAGTACGCGCGATGAAAGCTACCTCAACAAAGGCATTAGAATTCATCTTTGACATTAGGCCAATTGACATAAATATACTAGATAACTGACTACAGCCCACTTTGATCACAGTTAATACGCAAATAATCTATTAATTTTTGCTAAAATTACGAATTTGGTTCCATTTCTACGACAAGGTGAACCAAGTGGTTCTATGTAGCTTGCGGGCAAATATAAGTAACGCATTTGCCACGAAGAGTTCGTTTAAGGCATTTATTAAATTAAAATTAATTTTACCTCGCTAACTGGTGGCCTAGTGAAAAATGTGTATTGGGTTGCCCCAAAAGAAACCGGGGATTTTTTAAAAGAAAGTAAATACATTTTTTATAATATTATATTGAACTTTAATCAATTATGTAATTTCAATTTTTGTAGGATGACCTTTCGTCATCTCTCCGGCAACATCATTATTCCACGCTTATAGAACTTCTGGCCTCTATAAGCAAGAAACTAAACCAAGTGCGATTTTATAGCCTCGTCATTTTCGAAAGTTTTACTATTTAACGAGTTCTGGAAAGATCGAAACACATAGTACTCTACCGTATAAGCCTTTAAGTAACAGCTACTACAAGCATTGTATGGTTTCAACAGTAACAATTTCATTTCGTTTGGATAATATGGCGCCGAAACAATACGAAATTATTTCGTTAAGTTTATTTTTCATTTTGACAAAACGAAATGACATTGTTTCGTAAGCTCAGCATTCCTAATGCATGCAATCATGCAAAGCAAGTGAGTGTTTGACTTTAAAAATTTTCTATTACTAAATTACTCACAATTTTTCCCCTCCAAGTATAATTTCTTTACGCCAAAAAGCATGCAATAATTTGCAAATAGCTACAGTCGCTGCTAAATGAATAATATTTTTAGATATTTATTTTGTACATAATATAAAATAGTATACCTAAATAGGTATATATAACTTTTCTCAAGACGCTCCTCGCAAATTGGATGAGGAGCTCGGCCGAAAAACAAAATAAACTGATTATTTAAGGATGAGTTAGGAAAAGTGTGATCGGGAACGGCCATTGAGATGGGAGATTAATACGGTGGCAAAGACAGAAAGAGAATGAGGTGCGTTCATTTTGGCACGAAATTTAAATGTCAATATTGCTTTAAACAATTGGCACCTCCTGCAAGATAAATTAGAAAAACGAGTGCATGTAAGTGAAAGTACGAGTATATACCTAAGTATAAAATCAAAATATATACCGATCGGGTCAAATGTCCGTCTGTACCTCACATTTTTGGAGATATTTCTGCCACATTTAGTACACGATTGCAGATATTACCATCAAAAGATCACTTATTGGAACCAGATGAGACCACTATAACATATACACGTATGCGACCGATTTTTTTTTTCAGTAATCTGAACTCATTTGAAGAATGACATTTTGGTGTTGAAAAGTATCGAAATCGGATAACTATAATATACTCGTATAACTCCCGCATTACGACTCTTTTTGAAAAGGGCTTTGGGATCAAAACTCTGCACAAAAAAGCACCGAAGAGTCTGAAATTTGATATTCTACAATCGTAGTTATATTGATTATTACTGATTTTTCAGATATGAGAATCAATATTTAATCTTGAAATTAAATACCATAAAATTGTCATGGAGAAGGACGATTTGGCCAAAGATGCCTTTTATGAGCGCTGCCCTCGACACGATGTGAAAATCATGCTTGGGGATTTTAATGCCAGGGTGGGCAAAGAAGGTATCTTTGGTGCGACAGTTGGAAAATCCAGCCTCCACAACGAAACATTCCCTAATGGGTTCTGGCTGATCGACTTCGCCGGAGCCCGAAATATGGTTGTCTGTAGTACTAGATTCCAGCACAAAAAAATTCACCAAGCTACTTGGCTGTCCCATCATCAAAAAACACAAAACCAGATCGATCATGTTGTGATAGATGGAAGACATGTCTCCGGTGTTCTTGACGTGCGTACACTCCGAGGACCCAACATCGACTCGGACCACTATCTTGGTGCAGCGAAGATACGCATGCGCCTCTGTGTTTCGAAGAACGCCCGTCAACAAACACAAGGAAAGTTCGACGTCGAAAAGCTGCAATCACAGCAGACTGCCGAACAATTTTCTACTCGACTTACACTCCTGCTCTCTGAGAGCACTCATCAGCAACCCGGTATACGGGAACTGTGGGACGGCATTTCAAGCTCCCTACGTACAACTGCAAATGAAACTATTGGATTTCGCAACCTTGCGATCGGCCACGATACGTGCGGGATGGGATACATACCGAGAGCTGAAGAGGGAAGCAAGACGCATTTGCCGGGAAAAAATAAAAAAGCAGAAATGTGTGAGTACGAGGAGCTTGAGAAGCTGGCCGACAAGGGTAATGCTCGAAAACTCTATGAGAACATACGACGACTTGCAGAAAGTTTCAAGACCGGAGCAGACTCTTGTAGGATACAAAGAGGTGAACTAGCCACCGATGTCTAGAGTACTTCTCCAGCCTGCTGAATAGCAGTCAACAAACTGATTGGACCTTATCAGTGTGGCTTTAGACCTGGTAAATCAACCATTGACCAGATATTCACCATGCGCCAAATCTTGGAAAAGAGTCGTGAAAAGAGAATCGGCATCCACCACCTTTTCGTCGATTTTAAAGCCGCCTTCGACAGCATGAATAGAAGCTGCCTTTACGCCGCTATGTCTGAATTTGGTATCCCCGCAAAACTTATACGGCTATTTAAACTGACCTTAAGCAACACTAAAAGTTCCGTCAAGATCGGGAAGGACCTCTCCTAGCCGTTCGATACCAAACGGGGTTTCAGACAAGGTGACTCCTTATCGTGTGGCTGTATTAATTTAATGATGGAGAAAATAATACGAGTTGCAGGGCGAAGGTACAATCTTCTATAAAATTATACAGCTACTGGCGTACGCCGATGATATTGACATTACTGGCCTTCTCCACACTGGATAAGGAAGCGAAACGAATGGGTCTGGTAGTGAATGAGGGCAAGACGAAATATCTCCTGTTATCACACAAGCAGTCATCGCATTCGCGACTTGGCTCCCATGTCACTGTTGACAGTCATAACTTCGAGGTCGTAGATAATTTCGTCTATCTAGGGACCAGCATTAACATCAACAGCAATGTCAGCCTGGAAATCCAGCGCAGAATCACTCTTGCCAACAGATGCTACTTTGGACTAAGTAGGCAATTGAAAAGTAAAGTCCTCTCGGCGAACGAAAACCAAACTCTGCAAGTCTCTCATCGTTCCCGTTCTGCTATATTGTGCGGAAGCATGGACGATGACAACATCTGATGAGTTAGGAGTTTTCGAGAGAAAAGTTTCGCGTACTTGGTATTTCCGCGCCACATAGCAGAAAGAAGAAGCGAATGGCACAATGCTGTTAACTCGGCTTAAATCGCGTAAGTGGTGTCTACGCCAGTAAAGTAAGTAGGTAAAATTGTCATGGTCATGAGAGGTATAAAGACTTCAGGATGGCCGAAAACAGCTTTTTTTATTAGGTTCATTATCATTTCATTCCTGCAACAAGCAACAACACTATGTCAACGGAAATTGGAAATTCTCGGAATTTGGAGCACTGCGCTGTCAATAAATTCCTTGTGAAAAAGGAAGTACGCCGAAAGAAATTTTTAAAGGAATGTCATCGCTTTTTAAGGACTCTGCCACTTCATATGCGATGATAAAAAATGGGCTCGGCTGTTTCGAGAAGGAAGAAAGAATTGTGAAGATGACCCCCATCCGGGACGCCCAGTGATGTTCGTGACCGACGAATATGTTCAGAAAGACGAAAAATTGGTACTGACTAATCGAAGAATTAAATTGTGGCAGACAACAGAAGAATTACAGAGGAAATTTTGCATCAATATTTGAAAAATGCTCACACCGCTCGACAAGCAGCGACGATTGGAAAGTTGTAAAAATTTTTTGGACTTGTGCCAAGCTGATTTGGATGAAATTTGCAACCGTATTGTAACAGTTAATAAAACTTGGATTTGTCAATATGATCCCAAATCCAAACAGGAATCGATGCAATGGATAAAAAGATGACAAAGCCCACCAAAGAATTCAAAGGGGAAAAGTATTGATTATTTGATTATTTGCCAAAGGAAACTTCAATGAACGGCCAATATTACGCTATTTTGTTGAGACAGTCGTACAGAACACCGCTCGTTTTGCGAGGAATGCCTTAAAAGCTATTGGATCCACAGGAATTGACCATCCATCCTACAGTCCGGACCTGCCTCTCAGTGGCTTTTTCCTTATTTTTTCAATTTTAAAAAAGAGTTACGTGGACGAAGAATTTCACACGACAGTGACATGTACGTTTTGAAGAAAAATCTAAAGAATATTTTTTCGGTCGTGTGTTTCACTTGAGCGAGACTATTTTGAAAAAAAAAAAAAATAAAACTATACTTATCAGCCACCTCTTGTGTGGGTCTGTTTTTCGTGGCGTTTTTGAAAAGCCAAGTGCGATCAGATAAGTAAGATCACATTTTAGTACTATCAAAAATATCTAGGCATAACTTAAAGGGAAACTCTGAAGACACCTTGATAAAATAAAACACAGCTAGGGGAAAATATTCCGAAAGTTTGGTATTTCTTTAGAATATACTCGATATAATCGAGAGAGTTATCAAGAAAAATTACGGATATTCAGGGTATAGCCAATTTTTAATTAATTTAGCAAAATGCATGCCTAAACCTACAGAATTGCTATATTAATCACTATTTTTGGTAGACCCAGCTATTATTTTGGTTAATTGAAATATGTGAATTTTACGTATTAACCAAAAATTAAGTTGCTTTTGAATGTTTATAAGTAAATTTAGTTCCTTTTCATAATTCTGAATTATGTTTACGTAAAAAAAATTCTTAGAAGTGAATTTGTAAAAAAAATATAGACACACCTATAATTTTACCAGCTGTGTACATATGTAAATACTCATTAAGCATTCCTTCAGTACATACGAGAACAGCGACCTGTGAACTGACGTAACCTGAACACTTTGAAATGAACTTACCTGTTGCTGGCCGTGCATTATTTCGCACGTAACCATTGTTGGTGGTCCAAATGCGATGATTCTCATACGGTCCGTCCATAGCGAAGACAAAACAGGCATATTCAAGTCAAAAACTCAAATGCAGTGCAGGAAAGTGAAAATAACAAACACTTAGAACACGCCGCCCATACGTCACGGATACTACTTACGAAAAACGAAGGCACAGAATATTTTCTTCACACGCTCTATATTTCAGGCGCTAAACGTCATTTTTAGCAGGTAGCACGCATATGTAGGTTTGAAGAACTTTCACACTCAGTCCAAAGAAACGAAAATGAGAACGAAAACGAAAACGAAAACTTTTCGGTTTACCAAAAAATCACAAGGCTAAATTGGCTGAGCACGTAAGAAACGCATAACACAGTTTATTGTTGTTGTGCAGCAGTTGTTTATGTATGAATTTCGAAGTTAGAAATTTTTCAATTTTTTTTTACTACTTGCTTTTCTAATATCTTTTTTAATTTTTTATAATCAACACTTGAACTCTGTTAAAACTAAACTTTTTATTAACCCAGTCAAATCGTTAAATCATTAAAGGGAAAGTTATAAAATATTATTATATTTATTGATTTTGCCATTTTCTTTTTATGTGACACAATGCCATTTGTTTACCGCTACTTCACACACACATTCTACACGGTGTCCTCGTTGATACTCAATTGCGGCGCACTAGACATCAAGCGAGACACCAGAACTTGTAGACAGTCGTGCTGACAATCAGCAACCTACTAAACAACGTCTAAACACATTTGGCTAGACAGTCTGCAATTGAATTGAACAGATTCACCGAGGGTCCTGGCAACGCGCCGAGCCCTACGAGTGACGGCGCGAATTTAATCGAAACACCGGTCGGCCAGGCGTATTTATGAACGAGAAATGCAGACAATAGAATGGGTCTGCAGCGTCGATAGTAATGATTATAGTTTGGTGCTGGGTGCGGTGCGGTGCGGTGGTCGTGACACACGTTCAACACCTGTCGCTGTGGGGTGGAGGCGAAGGAGTTGTGTATGGCATTAAGTCGTGTGCCGTTCCACCACCCAACCGCAATAATAGATAGGTTTCACTTTTGTGTGCGTGTGTTGTAGAGCGAAGAGGGAAAGAAAGAAATCAGTTCATTCATTATTCCATATCTGCGCATTGGCATGCAAATGTGACCGGTAATAATGATAATTACAAGGAAATATAAACAAACACTTGCACACAATCAACAAAAGAAGCTTCCTTACCCATACAAGTGCATGTAAAGGGAAATACATGTGTTGAGGGTATTCACATAACTATCGAACAGGAACTTTGACAAGTTTTTGAAAATAAAATGATCACATATGACCACTGAACGAATGCTAATTTGATTTCATGCCCGAAGAGAATCCTTTGTAAATTAACATTTCTCACTTTCTCTTTGATGGAAAAAATTATATAGACCTTCATTTAAAGAAACAAACTCCAAATATCACTGGCAAAATGATTAATTTATGATTTTGTTGAGTCAATACCCTTAAAGTATGAAAAATTATTTAAACAAATTTTATAATATTTTCAAATGAAAGCCATATGTGTCTTCTCTTGGCACCAATTGGAAACGCCAAGTGAAGCCAATTCGCTTTCCACATAATCCTTTCTAACAAAGCGGAGCTCTCCCTCTTCCTCTACTTTCCGCGGAAGGTGTTGCATCGAATACTTTCAGAGCTGGAGTACTTTCATCCATTTGAACAAAACAATTCAGCGAACGCTTACGCTTTGCATTTATGCGCAAAGTCACCTCAATATCGCTATTTACTCGACTTTCGAACAGCTCAATGGTCCATCGGCTGCTTCATTCGCCGACTCATCGGTTGTTGTTATCGTTTAAATCTCTGTCGTTTTACATCGTTTTACAAATTTAACTTTTCAATTGTACATTCAGTCCAAAGAAGCACCTGTTGGCAAGAGTCTTTCTGCATTTCTACACTTCAAAGTTCTGACAGCCAGCAATGACGTGTGAGTTAAGACTGGAACTATTGGTCTGATAACAGAAAATATTTCGTCTCTTCTTTGTTCTACACCAAATCCATACACTTTTTCTTTGTGAAGTCTTGAAAAAGCTGAACTAACTTAAACTATCGAAAGCCGATTTGAGATCGACTGGTTTTTCTAAGATTTCAATCATGGCAATTATTTGTAGCCATACCGATAAGTTTAAGTCAGGTCGTTGATGATGGGCTTTAGTATTTCAGAGAGTTTCATAAATGAGACCTTAAGTACGATATTGAAGACACACTAAAACTGGCTCGGTTTGAGAGTCGCGGAGCGCAAATGCGAGAAATGCTCTCCGAGCCGAGAGTAAAGATGACCGATGCGGGAAAAAAAGTTTCGAACTGTTACCTTACGTTTGCGCAGTGCACACTCAGTTTCCAATCGTCCGCCACGCCATATTTCTTTTCGATACCATATTTGAACAACTCAACCGGTAACTCATCCACTGTCGACGCTTTTTTAATTTTTTAAGCGTGCGAACACTATCAAAACTTCGATAAACTGAAGTGAGGGATCGTTATCGATTGGAAAATCGTATTCATCATTTTTGGATGTTGCACATTCACTGACACTTATCAGGCTGAAGAAATATGCTCTGGGCAACGGACATAAAAATAATACTCATGTTTCTTACATAAGTATTGCTCCTGTTCTTCTTTAGTCATTGCATCTTTCCAAAGAATTTTGAAAAATTAACCCTGTCGATCAGCTTATTAAACTCTTCTTAATTAAGCATTACTGCCTCTAATTTTAACTGTCTGCAAGTGCGTCGTGCTCCTCAGCTCTAGATATTCACTTATCTCACTTTCTTTCTTTTTTGGCCGTCCAATCTGAAGACAAGACGAAATAGTTTTTATTTTATTTAAAGCCTTAATGATATTGAGAGACTAACGACCCCCTCATCTTCTTCTTACTCTGCTTCTACCAGCGGGTACTACACCGATTGACGACAAGCATAACCGCTGTCTCTTCATACGCTGAACTATGTCAATATCATCGTTCTGGCATTCCCAAAGCCGACCCATTAGATGTCGAGACAATATAGAAGTGCGGTTAGGATCAGCGACTTTTTGAGTTTGGGTTTTGTTCGTCGAGGGAGGACTTTACTTTTCAATTGCCTACTCGGTCGAAAGTAGCACTTGTTAGGATGAGTAATTCTGCGCTGGATTGACATTATTATTAGTGTTGCTCTCTAACTGGTTAATGCTGGCTTGTGACCTCGAAGTTATGACTGTCAACAATGGCATGGGAGCCTAGGGCGAAAACACGTATTCAATTGCAGGTCAAAAAAAAAAAAGTCGGATGGATGTAGGTGTAAGTCCACTTCTTGATATCGTCAATAAACACTCGGGCCTTCGGCTATACTTTGTTCTGCAGTAGCGATATTTATGAGATGCACAGGATTTACAATATCCTGTGTTTCCAATATTCCGTCCCTTCAAATTTTCTTAAAATTTTACCAATTACTTGAGTAGTTGGACGATTATGTGCATCTTAATCTCCTCTTATAGTATGAAACTAGACCATGTTTGAATCACCATTTTTTCAATATATCCCTATTTTGCATATGAGTGTACATTTCTTTACTTTCAGTTTGGTGGGTAAGTAAAGAAAAAATCAAACGTGTGTTAATATAAAACTATTTTCTTTATTGATTTCCTTACCATCCCCAAAAAGGGCTACTCCCGTATGTGTGTATGTGTGTGCATGGCACCTTTTTATTTCATGAAGGTAAATACGAATACTTGATTATATTGTACAATGTGTATGCACATAGAAAGCAATAAAGAGATCGAAATATGCACATATATAATTATAGATTATAGATATTGTGTTTGGCGCACGATTACCTCAATTATAATTGGTATCCATGAAGAAATTGTCACATAATTTATTTCTTAAGTAAATGAACTTGAGATTCACATGTGACCTTTTAACTCCCTTGTGCCGTTATTTTAAATACCTACATACAAATCGAGTACGGAAAATTATTATTTATTAATTAGTAAGTGGCAATGAACCTCAAAAACAACATTTCTTTTAAGGAAGAGACTAATAATAAATACTCGTACATACATACAAATGTATATACTTAAACGACACATTTATTTAATTTGATGTTCTTGCCTTCAAATCTGTAAATAATGTTTTTACGTCAATGAACCTTCTATCAAAAGGATACAAACAGTACTATTGCACTTTCTCAATGTTCTTTGAGTATGAATAGTAATATTCTTTGCTCTTATTGTAGACCCCAACTGTAACTAAATAGGTATGTTCAGCGAGATTGATGTTTGTTAAAATGTACTATTTTAAGTAGTTTATTATAAAAATTGTATTGTTAAAATTTTTAATTTATCTTTTCTTTATTATTATGTTTTATTTTATTTTTTTTTTAATTTTTCAAAATGCAAGCAACCTACAACTACTAGTATTAGTATTAGTATTGGTTATAAATGTAAGTAAATATGTTAATAAGTGTACATAAGTTTAATACAAATTCATTTGTTCGAAATCGGTCAAATAATCACATTTTAAGGAGCATAATCAAAGCCTATTATATTTCAAAACGCACTTGCAAGTCGATGGTAATTTTAAAAGTTCTTGCTTTAATTCACCATTCACAACGACGACTGCGGCTCGAAAGGCATAACGTTGGACACAAGTTGCCTTATAGCCAAGAGGAAAAACGTCTGCAAATCTACAAGATCCGCTCCCATTTCTGCAAAAAAAAAACAAGAACTTAATAGAAATAATATAAATTAAGATTAAAAAAATATATAAAAATACAATAAAATACAATAAAATAAGTAAAATAGAATAATATATATATAAAAAGATTAAAAAAATAACATAACTAAAATAAAAAAATTAAATAAAGAAAAAATTATATAACATAAAAGAGAATAAAATAAATTAAATTATAAGAATTAAATTAAATTAATATAAAAAAATTAATTAACTTAAATTAAAATAAAATAAAACTATTTGAAATATATAAAAAAGATTAAAAAAATGAAATAAAATAACAGAAACTAAAATAAAATAAATAAAGATGAAATAAAATATCACAAAATAAATAAAATAGAATAACATAAAATCAAATGAATTAAACTAACATAAAACTTGAAATAAAAAACGAAATAAATTAAATTAAATTAGATAAACTTTTGGGTTTTTAGTTTTATGGAACTGTCTTAGACCATATATGTTTTGGATATAGTGAAAAAAATTAGATTAAATTAAAATAAAGTAAACTCAGTTAAATTCAACTACAACTATATATAAAAATTTAATTAAATAAATTGAAACAAATTACATTAACATAATAAATAAAATAAAACAAAACAAAAAGCAAAACAATAAAACAAAGAAATTAAATTAACACAAAAAAGATTTAAATTAAAATCAACGAAATTCATAAATGAAATCAAATAAAATCAAATCAAGTAAAACAAAACAAAAAGAAGTAAAATAAAATAAAATAAAATAATAAAAAATCAAAAAAATAAGATGAAATAAAATAAAATCAATTAAATAAAATCAGAATAAAAAATTAAAAGAAATAATAGAAAAATAAAAAGTTAAAAAAAAAAACAAAATAAAATAAAATCAAACAAATTGGAAATACTTCTGTATTTTAAGATTTAAAAAATAGAATAAAATAACAGAAAGGAAAAATAAAATAAAGAAAGATGAAATAAAATATCACAAAATAAATAAAATAGAATAACATAAAATCAAATGAAATAAACTAAAATAAAATCAAGTAATATAACACAAATTAAAATAAATTGAATTAAATTAGCACAAAACATGAATTAAAATAAAATAAACTAAATTCAATTAGATTAAGTTAAAATAAAATAAAATAAGTTAACTTAAACTACAATAAAATAAAACAATTAAATTAAATAAAACTAACACAAAGAAAACTAAACAAAAAACAATAAAATACAATTATATAAAATGAAATCAAATAAAATCAAATAAAGTAAAGCAAAATAAAAAGAAATGAAAAAACAAAAAATAAAATAAAATAAAACTGAAAAAAAATATATTAATTTAAATTATATTAAATTAAAATAAAGTGAACTAAGTTTATTTATACCCAAAATAGAATTAATAAAAAATTAATATTAATTAAATTAACATAATAAAATTAAATAAATCCCAATAAAATAAAATGAAATAAAAATAATAAAACAATATATTAATTAATTTAATAGAAAATGAAATAATGTAAACTAAAATAAAATAAATAAAACACAATAGAATAAAATAAATTAAATTAACATAAATAAATATCTTAAATAAAACACAATAATTTATATGAAAATGAAAAAAAATAAAATAAAATTAATTTGTTTAAATAAATTAACTTGGTTTAACAAAATTAAATTCAATTTGAAATAAAATAATTTAAACTAAAATAAAAAAATTAAAACCATATAAAATAAATAAAATTTAAAAAAAAATCATACATAATCAAATGAAATGAAGTAGAAAAAATATTTAAAAATGATTTAAAAAAATAAAATAAAGTAAAATATATAAAATGAAAATAAATTAAATTAAAATAAAATTAATTTATTAAATAAAATTAAAATAAAAATATATCAATTAAATAAAACTAAAATAAAATGAAATAACAGAAACTAAAATAAAATAAAGTACATTTATTAAATAGAGATGAAATAAAATATTGTAAAATAACATAAAATAATATTTAAAAAATTGAATAAATAAAATAAAAATAAATTTATTTAAACAAAAAAACCACTAAATTAAATAGAATCAACTAAAATAAAATAAAATTAAATTAGATTAAATTAAATTAATTCAATAAAAATAAACTTTATTAAAATAATAACAGATAAAATAAAAAAATTGAAAAAATCATTAAAATATATTATTATAGTCACATAAATATTCAAAAAAAGATTAACCTAAACAAACTCCAATTGCGCTAAACAAATGGAATGAAGGAAATTAAATAAAAATAACAAAGTAAAAGGGAAATGAAAAACAAAAGGAATTAAAATAATATTGAAAGTTAACTGAAATAGGATAATATGAAACAAAGTATATTAAAAGAAATTAAATAAAAGTGCAAATAAAATTAAATACATGCTTTTTCAGGTCATTATTGTGTTGAATTGTTTTTGGGTTTTCATTTAAATGGCACTGTTTCAGACCATATATTTATTTAAATACAATTAAAAACAAATAACACACAACGAAATTAAATAAAAAATTCGTATAGAAGAAAATAACACATAATTTACTTAATTTTTTACAAATTTAAATAATAAAAATGTATATAAATTAAACTAACAATATGAAACAAAGCAAAATCAAATAAACTGATATAAATTTAATTAAATAAAGAAATAATATGTTATATAATAAATTAAAAATTGAAAAAGCAAAAAAACTTATTAAAAAAATAAACAAATCAGGAACATTTTATTAAATTAAATATTATTAATGAATGAAATAAAAGCAAATGAAATAAATTAAGGTAAGATAAAGTGCGATACATAAATAAAAACGGAATAATATTTTAATTAAATAAAATTTAAAGCAAATAAAATAATAATAATAAGAATTAAATTGTGTAAGATAAGCTTAAAATAATTAAATAAAATGAAAAAATAAAACAAAATTTAAAAATGAAATAATAATTAAAATAACGTTTTTTTATATTAGGTGAAAATAAAATAAAAAAGTATATTAAAAAGTGGTTAAATAAAAATTAAATGATACAAATACTTTGAATTTAATTAAAAATAAAAGTAATAAAATTAAAATAAAAAATAAAAAACCGAAGTAAAACAAAACTAAATTTCTCTAAATAAATTTAATTATATATATTGAATTAAAAACAATAATATAATTAAATTCCACAACAATTGAATAACATCTACTTGCACTTACTCACAAACCTCCACCCTAAATCCTTGCTTCTGTTCATCATTTTGCACCAACGTTACAAATTCTCCGTCCTTAGATTGTGCGCTCCTTGGATATATAAGTTTTGTAGTTGAATGACAAAGCTCCTCTTCTTCGTTACTGAATGCTTGTGCTCTGTTCTCTGGCTCAAGGTAATCATCTTTAAAATTAAATTTAAATTTATCCAAAGCAACTTTATCCAGTTGTGTTTGGATTGTAGTATTTGCGGCATCTTCTGGAAAAGTCATGATTTGTAAATAATTATTTTAAATATGATATAAAGGTAATTTTTAAAATTTTATTTTCAATGTACCGTTGATTGTTTCTGTTTTATCAGTTAAGTCGGCATTATTACTGTCATTATTGTTTGTGGGAATAGCGAGTGTGCATGTCAGCTCCATTGTCTGTAAAAAAAGATAACAAATTAATTAAGTAAGTATTTTTTTTTTTTTTTTAACAATTTCATACATACATACATTCTTGCAAGTCATTATTATTCATGCTTGTGATCGATGTATTGTACGATATTAAAGTATTTTGCTTCGTTAGTAATGAGATAAATGTATAAAATATATTATACAATATAAATTGTATACTACAGTGTTAATTCTCTCCCATTATAATTGTAATGTAATATATAAATTTTTTTTTTTGGTTTCAGTAATCACACTGTCTCAAGTGATTTCACAAATAACTTTCTCTCTAACACCACTTTTCAGAACCTTTGCATATATGGTACATACGTATGCATACATATATAAAAAATGCAAATTTTACTGATTTCATTTAGTAAGTATGTATTATTTTCCAACCATCTTAATACTTCTTTGACTTAGAAAATCTAATTGCATTAAAAATTTTTTTAAATATAAAATTTCTCCTTTAATTACATGAATAAGAAATATATTTAAATAAATCCTATTATTGTTATACATATGGTACATACATTAAAATTAATACATCGTTATTTGTAATAATTTTTATACAATTTTTCAATTACTAAATAAACACTTATGAATGTTAGATACTTTTTACTCTTAGCTATTGGCACCTGGAATTAAATAAAAATATGTATACGTGTATATTCTACTTAACACAATTACAATTTTCATACATATAAAATCTTAAGGAGTTAAATTTAATAGCGTTCACATTTTTAAGCTTTTATTTATTATTATTACACTTAACAAACTTTCAAGGTTCGAATTTGAGCTTTCAAATACACGTATGCATTTGTTTGTGTATATGTATTTCGCGTGTTTGTAGTAATTATGTTACAATAGTACATTTCATTTTCAAGAAAATAGAGTATTTCGCACGGCACATTTACAACAATTCGGCATTTTCACTTGTTCCTCACGCATTTTGCCATCGACGACCACAACAACAGTACGATACATATAATTCTGTTTGCAATGCGTTTGATATGATTTTGGCAAAGAGTCAAAATAAAGGCAAGGCTTCTCCTCCTCGCTGTGAATAACAAAAAATAAAAAAAAAAACAAGTTAATAAAATTAGTGGAGATATTTTTTCTACAAAAATCGAATCATTTAATGCCCATGCGAATTCGTTTATAAAAATATATTTGAATTATTAATAATTTTATTGTTATTTAAGACTGTTCATCACACCGCAGATGGGTTTTTAGGGGAAGTTTTTAGTTTAATATCAGAAACATAACTTTCTTCTTCTTTTTTTTATTGTAACGGGGTGTAGTCAAGCTTCTGACTGCAGATACAGCGGCGGAGCCTTGGGTCACAGCTGAAACAGCGGAAGCTTCCGTTTAAGGTTCGCTGAAGTCTGAATGCAACGAACGTTCACCAGAGGTGCGGCTGCGAGCAGGCGTCGATCTAGAAATAAGCGGCTCGCTATATAAATGTGTAAAAAGTGTAAAAGGGAGTGATATTTACTACAGCGGTCATATAAAGGAGCGCAAATTTGGCATCGGATTTGTGGTGGGAGACACACTCCGTAGCCGAGTACTGGCATTCACCCCGGTGTATGAACGTATCGCAACAGTTCGCATCAAAACGAAATTCTTTAACATACACGTATCGTTGATCAAAGAAGCCTTTTATGAGCACCTGGAGCATACATGAGCGTTGCCCTCGCCACGATATGAAAATCGTTCTTGGCGATTTGAATACCAAGGGGAGCAAAGAAGGTATCTTTGGTACGATTGTCGGAAAATTCAGCATCCACAACGAAACAGCCCTTAATGGGTTGAGACTGATCGACTTCGCCCGGGCCCGAAATATGGTTGTCTGCAGTATTAGATTCTAGCACAAGAAAATACATCAAACTACTTGGCTGTCCCCTGATCGAAAAATGCAAAACCAGATCGATCTAAACGGAAGACATGTATCAAATGTTGTTGACGTGCGTACACTTCGAGGACCTAACATCGATTCGGACCAATATCTTGTTGCAGCAATGATTCGCATCCGCTTCTGTGTGATTTTCAGCTATTTTTTGTTACATCGGTGACTATTTTCTGTATGGAAATCGCATGGTTTGGGCCTTGCAAAAAGAGTAGTTAAAACAAAGAACTTACTCGCATAATTCTACTGCGATACCCTGTTGATGGTTTGCATCTTGTACGAGTGTTACCCATTTTGATCCCTTCGATTCAGCTGTTTTGGGATGTATCAAACGTGTACTGCTAGGACATAGATATTCCTCAAATGAGTTCATGCGCTGCGTTACGTTAATCGGTAGATGATCATTTTTGAAATACGATTTAAATTGTTCAAAACTTTCTGGACTGATGTCGTCCAATCCCGCCGATAATTCCGCATAGTTCGGTACCTCCGTGCAATAGGGTTTACCCTCACGTCGTTCTTTGCAGTAATAATCATCTACTAATAAAAATAATTTAATATTAATTAATTTAATTTAATTTTATATCAATTATCAGCTTGAAATAAGTGACTAATCAGAATTATATCGATTTTAATTACCATCGGGAAAAATAATCGCATCATTTCTTTCATTAGAATTCTGTTGCGTTTTAGGATTCTTTTGATTATGTGTGGACGTTGCCGATGTTGTCGTCTGGAAAATGAGAAAATCGTTAAAAATCACGTTCAGATTGCCGTCGGGTGATCTTTGCACTTTAAACATAACTTCATTATGTTGCGATTGCGATGTGTCCTAAAGGTGAAGGAAATTAGAAATGAAAGAAATGAAAGAAAAGAAAACGAAACCAAGAAAAGAAAGCGAAAGGTTGGCATAGAGATACCATAGATAGCAGAGTAGATAGTAGATCAAAAAAAAAAAAAAGAAAGCAAGCAGAAAGTACATTTATTAAAGGAAAGATGATTTTGCGTAGAAGCACAATGCACTTATGATAACTTACATTGAATAGCACAAGTCCCGTACCATTACCCGTTTGGAATATATCTCCCAATCTTGCGTCTAACTCCTCTGAGTCCTTCTCCAGCATCTGCCAGAATTTAAACATTATTTTTTTTTTAATCAAATTTTCAAAATTTTCAAAATTTTCAAAATTTCCAATTTGTTTATTTATAAATTTTTCTAACCTCTGTGTCTGGTCGCGAATGATACTGATCTATGCTTTCTTTAGGCGTACGTTTGTGTCGAGCCGTACGAAGATCGTAAGTTTTACCACCGATGGGGCTTACAGTCTGAAAGAGGCAACATACACAAATATTTGGGAATTAGAAAAGGCGAAACGAATTTTGAATACCAATTATAGTGTTAGAAAGGACGAAATGAAGATTTTGTGTTTCTTTTCAATTAATTTTGTTGGGGTCTACAGGGAATCAGGAGTTATGGATTTTGGGAATTACCATAAGGGATTGAAGGAGATTTTGTATTTTTTTCTTACAATTGATATATATATTTTTATATCAGTCTACAAAGAAAAAAATTACATTATACATCATTTCAACTTGAGTTAATTACATAATAATTATTCATAGAAAACTGAATATTTTCTTCTGAATTTCTAAAAAAACAAAATAATAATTTGAAAATTATAAATTTTTTAAGTACATAACTAGGTTTGCTACATACATACATTATTTACAAAAAACATGTTTTCACGAGAATTTTAAATTGTCAGAAATATGTTTTGACTAACACTAGAAGCGTAAAATTCAAAGCAAATTTATATTAACCCACATGTAGAATATACTGAATATATAAAGGGTACACTTATCCAACCCTCTAAATGGCAGGGAAAGTGTAACACCCAATCGATGACTATGGAACAAATATTTTATTAACCGACTATCAAGAAGATCGAATAGCAAACGCTCGCTTGAAAAACAACAACGCAGTGCATTCGTTATTGGGCTCCCACGTCACTGTTGACAGTCATAACTTCGTCTATCTTAATAGTATTAGCCTGGAAATCCAGCACAGAATCACTACTGACAACAGGTGCTACTTTGGACTGAGTAGTCCTCCCTCAACGGAAACGAACACCAAACTTTACAAGTTACTCCTCCCTTCTGCCATACTATATGGTTTAGAAGCGTGAACGATGTCTACACCCGATGAGGTAGCCCTGGGAGTCTTCTAGAAAAAAGTTTTGCGAACGATTTATTGTGATTTGCGCATTGGCTACGGCGATTACCAAAGACAATGGAACAATGACCTGTACAAGTTATACGTTGACTTTGACATTGTTCAGAGAATGAAGAGACAGTGGTTATGCTAGCTAAGTTGTATGATTCGAATGAATGAGACCGCCGAACCCACTGGTAGAAGCAGAGGAAGACAAACCCCGTCACACCACTAGAAGACTCAGGTGGAAAGCGTCCAGATTTCACTTGGTATTTCAAGCTGCCGCCAAACAGCGAAAAGAAGAAGAAGAAGATAGTGTAAGGGAATGAAGTTGAAGAAGAAGAATGATGACTTCACTGCGATGATGGTGCCTTAGTTTCGACGTCATGTCCATAAAATCATGTTTCATCACCTGTTATAATGATTTTTATTAAATCTGCATGTTCACTAATTTCATTTAGCAGATCCTGAACAATTTTCATTTGTTCAAAATTCAACAATTTTGGAACAGGTTTTACTGCCACGTGTTGCTTACTCTATACATCGAAAAATTTGTCATCACATTATCCAATTGATATGCCAACATCATCAGCGACTTCTCTAATTGTGATTCGACGATCGTTCCTAACCACTTTTTTCACTTTTTTCCTTATTTTCAACGGCTCCCCATTGCCCTCTTTGGACATTTCACACATTTTTATTCGTTTTTTACGCAGAGTTCTTTCATACAACCGAAAATCGCCAAGCTCATAAAAACACGTCCAACATTAATGGTTGCCGAAGACCAAGTTACATTGCTGACAGTTGAAAGTTTTACCACATTCTCCAAGTCCGGGAAATTTAAAAATGATCGTTATTTTGTTAATATACCTGGTATGCTCCAGTAACTCTCTCGCCTAAAATGGTTCAATCGGCTTGCCTGGGTCTAACTTAAACTTAACAAAATAACTTTGCGATATCTAATGATCTATCCACCCAAACTTAAGAATACTTATTTGATTTAATGAAATTTGTCTTTTAATATTGATTTTTATTTTGAAGGAGTGAGGTATATAAGGATAAATATGAAAAATATTGCTGAAATTATTTGTTATTAAAAAGCTGAAATGCATTAAACGCAATGTACATAAAGAACCCATTTAAATAAAAGCATTATTAATGTAAAAGATAGTTTGATAATATATTTTTTAAAGTGAGTAAAGCAGAAGAAAAAATATTAGTATGTAATAATTAATGTTTTTTTAGCAGAATAACATAATAAACAGCTTTTTATTAAACTAAAGTTAAGCCGCAATAGTCGAGTGCTACTTTGCACCGCGGAGGCAAATTGAAATTTAAAGTCCGCTCTCGAGGAATTATATAACCAAAATCTACAAGTCACTTCTCGACAACCGATGAGTCGACCCAGGGAGTCTTCGACAGAAAAATTTTGCGAACGATTTAGGATACTTTACGTATTGGCTACGGCGAATACCACAGCTAACGAAACTATGTGCTGTACGAGATATACGGCGACATTGACATATTTCAACATATCAAGAAACAGCGGCTGTGCTGGCTAGTTTATGTGGCCCGGATGGGTAAGATAACTCCACCTTTGAAAGTTCTCGATGCAGTACCCGCCGGTGGGAGCATAGAAAGAGGAAGACCTCCACTCCATTGGAAGGACCAGGTAGAGAAGGACCTGACTGTACATGGTATTTCCGATTGGTGCCAAATCGCTTAAGCGTCAACACCATCCAACTATAAACCAAAAAATGCACCAATGACAAATATTTCCATAATCATTGTGTACATGATAACTCAAGTAATGATTGAGATAATTTGATAAAATTTGCTTCACAGACTCCATCGATCACGTGAACCTACGCCAATGCAACTGGGTGAAATGTAACAAATACCACAACCTCCATCCCGTATTACGGTAATATAAAGTCATATTCGCTAAGAACGATTGTATTAAATGTTTAGATGTATGCGGGGAAAAAAATTCGTATATTTTAGAAACAACTTAATAAAGCCTAAATTTTATAAAATTCAAAGCTTTGCGGCAACAATTATGCCTCTGTTCCATATAATAAACATTTTACTTTCGACCACCTGTTTAACTCAAGATCAAATATAAAGGCAATAACCTACAGAAATCGACTGAACTTGGTAGGCTTTTTTAATTCCAAAAATGGCTGATATGGGACCAGAAATAGACATAACTCTCACATAACATACCTTCTAACTATGTCCAATCTGTGTATTTGGAATGGAATATTTTACGAATATAATACGTGTATTTATAAGAGCAATAAATATGTTAGTTTCAAAAACATCTCTCAAAAAATACAAGAATGGACCTAGTCCTTCAGTGAAAACCAGGTAAGATGCCTGGCAGTTTTACCCAAACTTAGTCCTTCTTACGTAGACATTTTATAAAAAAAAGCTTTTGATATATTATTTAAAATTTAAATAATTTGAAATAAACAGAACTTATCACAATTATTAAGGGGTTAGGGGTAGTCAGAATTTTCAAAAAATCAAATTTTTTTTTTTTGCGTTTTCGTTAAGTATAATATCTTAAAAATAATCTCTGAAAATTTCAAGTTAATCCGATAATTCGTTTTTAAGTTATTCGACAAATAACAAAGAGAGCTCGGGCCTTTCAAAGCGCTCGGGAGCAGGTAGCTAGTATCTAGTGTGAAACTTTAAACGCGTTTTTCTCAAAACTATGTTTTTTGAACTGGTGACAACTGTAACTCGAAAACCGCTCAGTTGATTTCAATGAAATTTATACAGCTTTTAGAATACATAACAAACTCGGGCCTGAAAAAATTTTTTTTTTTGAAAAATTTCGATTTTTTAAGACCAAGACAGTTAGTTGATTTTTTCCCAAAAATCTAGGCAAAAATTTCCTGAGGCCGCCATTTTGTTAATTTCTGAAAAAAAAAATCCTTCGATCAGGCCCAGGATTATTTATTAATAAAACTATTTTTTTTTATCCGATTGATTTCAGATGAATCTCCAAGGACTTATGATTGTCACCGCAAGGACCTTTTTTTGGAACTGGGTTAACACAGACAGCTGTAACTTCGGAAATAAATTTTTTTTTTGAAATTTTCGTGACTTCAAGTCAAAACATTGTTTAATAATACCATATCACTACTTTTGTAAAATAAAATATTTAATAGCAAAAAAAAATACTGAAAATTCTCATTTTTTCGTGTAATAATAAAAAATACATAAACGTATGTATATGTATGTATGCACTTTTGAAAGATGTACTTTTTGAAGTTTCGTAAAGGTAAAAGTTTTAAAATTTTGTGTCAATTGTTAATAATTAATTAATAAAATTGTTTATTTATTTCCGTCCTCCAAGTCAGCAGATTTGCATTCTGTATTATAATATATTCCTGATATTAAAAACAAATTGAAACGGCCTTGAAAATTAAAAAATTAAGGCTAAGAAACTTGTTTTTAAACATGAACTATATTTTACATAAACACGAATTCATATATACATATATGTACGTTATTAAAATATATACATAGTTTTTATTTTATTTTGCTATTCAAAATTGTTCCAGATGTCAATTTACATTTCTATATATACAAACATATGTAGATATGCGCTGTTGATGATTCATCCATTCTAAATATCTTTTCTTGCATTTATTCAGTATTTCATACCATCAACTCCTTACCTTATTATCAATGACGAATTGGAGCTGAATTTTTGTGGTTTTCACTGCTAAAGAGATCTCAACCGCAAACTTAGCTACCCAACTGCTCAAGCTGATTTGTGCCATACATCATATGCTCTTTTTAATACTTACATATTTATATTTATTTACATACTCACAGTTAACGGAGTACACATTTGTGACCGCAATAATATGAAGTCATTTATAAATCTGTCATGAATTGTGTAAAAGAATATTTGATTTCTGAGAGACAGCTTGCAGACTTGACGAAAAATAAAATTATCATACATATGTAGGTATGTATGGGAAATTACAAAGTCCATATGATCAAACGATTTTTATACCTTACATGTATTTGAAATCGTAACTTTGGTCCGAAGTATGGAGGCACCAGAAGGAGAAGAGATAGACTCTTCAAAATGTATACCCATCTGATCAGAATAACGAACTGAGTTGATTTTACTATGTACCTATGTCATTTCATCTATTTTTATGCAAACTAGTATCTTAGCATTTGTGATATTTCAACTAAACTTAATTTACAGTACATTGAAACAATCATTCATCGGCTGTGTCGCACCACTATAGCATAAATACAACCAATTTTTCGGATATGACATTTTGTGCCATCAATTTGTCTGAAAATTATCGAATCGATTCGAAATCCACATGTAACTCCCATACAAATATTTTTTCAAATATAAGACTTTAGTGAAAGCACCGTCAAAGAAGCATCAGAAAATAGGTGAGATGATATGCTTTTCGCGAAGACTTGTTCCATCTTTTCTTACATACACTTCATATCTTTAGACTAGAACAAGTGCATAACTTTGTTGATTTGAGAGTTAGGATGGATACTATCTTCATATAAATAACAGAATCTTAAAAGCTAGAAATGATTTTGCCCTTGTAAAAATATGGGCACAAAATAAAAAACCTTTTCGTAACTAATACACTTTATATGAGGCCAATATTAGAATATATCTCACTGATACGGAACTCTAACTATCAAGTTTTGCATTAATACATCTGCCTTGAGACTCTTCAATAAATCTTCTCCCCATACCAAACGGTTAAAGTCGCCCCTTGCAAGTCGTAGGGAAATGTTAGACGCATTATACATATGTAACTAAACTTCTTAACGAATCAATTTGTAGTTCATGTCTCTTATCTGAGGTAAACATCAGTGTTCTAACTCGTGCATCTGGGTTTTTAATAATAAAATTACGTAAAACAAATTATGAACTGAATTTCATCTATTGTAATTTAATTTTTATTTAATTTTTTTCCAGCACCTTCGGCCTTTAAGTTTCACCTTTTATCATCAAAAAACTATTATTTTTTTCTTCCAATAATTTTATTATAAAATTCTTTAGTTACCAAATTTCAGCTGTTGAATAAATATATTTTTCTGTAGCTCAACAGTTTTAAATCTCGACATTTAACAAACACCGAAAAGAGAGACTTACTGTCTATGGCAAACTAGTATATTTTTGTCTTTTAAATACTAGTATAATTCTAGTCTTTGGCAAACCAGTATATTTTTCTCCTTTAAATACTAGTATAATTTTAGTCTTTGGCAAACAAGTATATTTTTCTCTTTGAAATACTAGATAGATAGATAAATTAAAAGAGGAGGATATGCACTGCGACCAGTGATCTATTGTGCCCTCCGATATCTTCACATTATTTCAATCAGGTCTAGTGCCCTTATGAAACTAGTTATGTTTGAGGGGCCAATTGATTTAATGAGGTTCTCCTTCGGCTGAATGTCTCCTAGATGTTTCAGTCTTCTCCTTGCCACAGCTTCGCATTCAAATACTAGGTGCACCGGTGTTTCTGGAACCAGCTCGCAGAATCGACATGTTTCATCAGAGCATATTCCGAGCTTGTACATGTGTTTACGCAGCCTGCAGTGACCTGTAAGGAATCCTGTTATTATTCTTAAGTTGTTCTTACTGAGTGCTATTATATTACTAAATCTTTTGGAATTGTAGCCGTTTATGAGTTTTTTCGATTGTCTCATTCCGTCGCTACAATACCAATAGCTGTTTCTTACTCTCATTTCTTCCTTTCTTATCACCTCTCTAATTGAGTGGGGACCTAAGGGGAAGAATGGCTCAGGTCCTGTGGGAGAGATTGAGGCCGCTTGTTTTGCTAGCCTGTCGGCTAGTTCGTTACATTCAATACCTATGTGCCCTGGAACCCAGACAAGCTGAACTTTGTTTCGTTCGCTCACTCTGTTGAGGTTCTCAACACATTCTCTTACCATATATGATTTGATTATACATGACGGTATTGCTTTTATTGCGGCCTGGCTATCGCTGCAGATTACTACATGTTGGTTAACTAAATTTCTTTGGAGTATGATCTCTGCGCATATTGTGATGGCATACACCTCTGCCTGGAAGATGCTAGGGTATTTCCCCATTGGAATTGATATCTTAGTCCTGGGACCAGTGATTCCCGCACCTATTCCATCAGTAGTCTTTGATCCATCTAATATAATTTTAGTCTTTGGGAAACTAATATATTTTTGTCTTTTAAATACTAGTATAATTCTAGTCTTTGGCAAACTGTATAATACTAGTATTCAAATATAATTTTTGCAGATTAGTATACCTTTTCCCTGCAGGGTACGTAGTGTGTTCACCAGTATGCGTGCCAGTTTATTTAACTAACCTTTTACCGGCTCACAGATTTTTGCGGTTTCTTAAAACGTTCGCTTGCGGTCATCTGCGACACAATTAATGAAATGTACAATTTTATTGAAATACGCTTGTACGAAATGTGAGCAATAAGCACACACACACACACACATGGATTCAAATAATTACCATTCTTTGTGCGACTCACACTTTCTTGCAATTTTACCGTACTTTTCTTTTTTTCCATTTTTCTCTGCATAAATTTTTACTACTGAGTGTGCAATATAAAAATAGCATATTTATTTAGCATAAGCCTAAAACAAAACAAAAGACACCTTGCAACAATAAATTTCCCTGCTAACAACAAAATCGATGTAAGCACTGCAATTTTATATCACGACATCCGTGAAAAAAAAAATTATTTTCTATGTAAAAAAAAATTCCCAACGCGCCCCTTTGAAAGTGCCGTAAATTAAATGATTTTCGTTTCACGAAGGCACTTTACGCTAAATAGTCATAAAATAAAATTATTACAGCTAAACAAAAACGAAGTTTAAAAAGTATCTAAATTAAAAAATAAAACAGAGTTCCATGGAAATGCTTTTATAAAAATAACTGCATTGAAAGTTTGCACAAAAATGTATTTATAATTAACTTCCGTGGAATTGTGGGTTCTGTAAATTCTCAGCTTCCAAGATTTTATCAGAGACAAAGTAACTTGCACATATGTACATACATTCATATTCATTTCAACAATGAATATTTTAATTAAATATATATTAGGGTAAGACAAAAATAAGGCGCTTTTTGAACTCTCTTCAACGACCAACGAAGGAAACCATTTCGAAGTTAACAATTAAGAGATGAACCACGAGGCACTTATGGCTAACAGAACAAGAAATATGACGCTCGGCATCACGTTGTAGTAAAAATAATATACATATAAAAGAAAAATAACTAGAATTCCCTAGACCCTTAGTCTCTCATACCTGTGTTTCTCTGTAACTCCCTAGACACCTTGAAAAACAAAGGTAAGTAAATTATTAAATTAATTTAATTGTTTATTATTTTCTACTCAAATTGGAGACATTGAGCTGCATTAAATTTAATAATAATAAGCTCAAAAAATATCATCCACCCGCACAATCGGTTTACATGGGCTACAAACTGCATAACGTACGGAATTTGCCGAGTCATAATTGGCAAGCGTTTCTTAAATGTCGACATTTAAAACTGTTTAGCTAATGAAAAAAAAACTTATTCTCAACAGTTGTAATTTATTAGCTAAAGAATTTAAAATTTAATTGTTGAAATAAAAAAAAGAAAAGAAAAGAATGTTAAATAGTGTGTCTGAGAGGTCGAAGTTGCTGGAATGACACAATGGGTGAAATTCAGTTCATAGGGGTTATATACAGTTAATGGGCCAAAAAAAGCGAATTTTAAAGAATTTTTTTTGAGAAGTCTTTAGAATTTATTGATTCAATAAGTTTGCATACTTATTATGGTATTATTCAACAATATTTTAATCCTTATAACTAGTAAAAATATTTCTCTGGAGAAGAGCTACAGCTGATCTCCAGGAAGTCCTCTGAAAAAAGACCTCTTGCGGTGACCACTCTATCTCTGAACTGGATCATCTGTAATTAAAAAAACCTAACAGATTTCATTAAAGTGATGATAAATCTGGTGATTAATCACGGAGGAATGGCAAAAAAATTTTTTTGTCAAAATGGCGCCTCCTCAAAGAAAAAAGTCGAATTTTCAGCGAAATTTCGATTTTAAATTGCTTATAAACAAAAGAATTTATTGGAAAAATAAAACCTTAGATTAATCACTGAAAAATATATTCAAGAAGCTTGTGTTAAAATTTTAGATAAATCGGTTCAGCCGTTTTCGAGTTATAGTGGTCACCGATTTTGAAAACACCATTCTGAAAAAAACGCTTTTAAAGTTATACTTATACTTCCAAGCCCTCCGAAACGTCTATACAAATGTGCGTGTAACTTCGAAATTATTTGCTGGATCGATTTGAAATTTCTTGTGTGTATTCTTAAATATATGTAGATATAGAAAATAGAATAAAAACAATCGATTTTTTCGAAAATCATGACTATATAAGACACTAAAGTTTACCTCAGATAAGCGTTTTCAAACACAAATTGATCCGTTCAGAAGTTTCATTACGAACAATGCGCAAAAAATTTATCTACGACTTGCGAGAGTAAGTAAACTAAGTAACTTTAAACGTTTGCTGTAAGGATGAATATTTATTGTAGGGTTCCATCGTAAGTGTCTTGATGCATAAAGTAAAAACTGCTTTTGAATAGACTGTAGCTTATCGGATTGAACTTAATTATTTGTTACTGCTATTTCCCTAGGTTAAGTTTTAGCTTCTGAGAAATTTGTTTTTAATTGTGGTTTATCAGTTCTTCCAAATTTTAAAATTTTATTTTTTTTTATTAAATCTTAAATCACCGGTTTGGTGAAGCCAACGGCTAGTTTTCTTCATGGGTGAAATGTATATAACTATTGTAGGTATATATTTTTGTAATATGTTTTATGTGATGGAATTAGCATTAGTTCTTCATAGCTTAATATTATAAATATTAAAAATGGATTTTCTACTGATCCTCAACAGTAATATGTGTGTTTTGAGAGTATTTAATTTTTGAAAATACCATATTTTCTTTACATAGATATTTTTTATAATACCAAAAGTACATAGGTATATTTAAAGTAAATTATGGATTGTATTATAGTCCTTAGTTAAAACCTATTTTAACTAAAGTGAACTTTTCTTCTATGCATATCACATATTACGATTCCCAGTAAATAATTAAGTAAAAAAACTTTTTAAATTCACAACTGTTGTAGTTTTTTTTTTAATCTGGTGAAAGACAACACATGACCGAAATAATAACTACCATATTTTTAATTTTTCCTTCGGGAGCCAAAATCACTACGCTAATTTATGCACTTCTTCTGGGGTATACGACATGCTAGAGCAGCTTTCTCACAAGTTTACTCCTGCATTGTCGTTATTGCGAATCAGACCTTAACGGGAAACTGCACTCCCTTAAATTTAAAAGTATAACAATTTCTCGGTTAATGGTGATCTTTATTACTGTTGTGGGTAAATTTTCGTTGCAAGTTATATGCGATTCATAGTTAACCGAAGTTTTTCAAAAACATTATTATTTTTGATAATATGACCACTTCTCGGAGAAAAACAAAAATCGAACCAAAAATATGATTTTATTTCAAATTGATCGGCCCCTTGTCCATTTTCCGAAATGAAATATAATTATCTTTAAGTTGGACTAAATCACAAGCGAAAACGAAATTTGTTCAAAATCAGTTCAGCAGTTTCGGAGTTCATTACATTTCATTGTATTGTCCCACACAAACGTCTTTAAAGGTAGAATTTCCAAAAATATTTACAATACTTTCATGCCAGGTGTTAACATCTTACATACACGGTGTGTCCCAAAAATAACCGAACTTTTTGGATATAAAATAGTAAAATACACATTATATCATATTTGAAAGTTATTATTTATTCAAAATAGGTTCCATTTGACTCAACACAACGTTTGGAACGATCATAGATTTGTTTATGTCATTTATAGAAATGTTCTTCAGTACCTCGGTTACGGCTGCTTCATTTTTTTCAATTTTTTTTTTTAATATTTTAAACTTCAATTTCAATTTTTTTTCAAGTTTGACACAAAATTTTGTATTTGCTCTTTGTTCCATTTTTTTTTTTGGAACCATTAGCACACTTTTGGTTTTATTAAAATGGCTGTCACTTTTACATCTGTCATCCGACTTACATGAAGTCAGGTGCGTTTGAAAGAGGATGAATGTACCATATCTTTTTAATGTTGCAAAAATTCAATAGATAGCGCTGTATGTTGTATGATTTAAATATAAAGTTCGGTTATTTTTGGGACACACCGTGTAGATTGCGCCCTCTAAGTTGCAGGTGTCTTTCATCAGTGGTTTCGGCAGTGTGCTGAGCCGTCAGCCATTCAGGACAAAAATGTATATTTACCTCATACCGCTAAACTGGTGAAAGACATATTAAAAACACTTAACATCGATGGGACACTCCCTTGCAGAGCAGTGCTTCGCTAATTTTGAAGAAGTCGAAAAATGGCACGTCGAATGGTTTGCCTCGGAAGAGAAAAAGTTTCTTTGGAATGGTATCCATAATTTGCCTGAAAGATGGGCGAAATGTGTAGAAACCAATGGTCAATACTTTGAAATTTCTCTGAAAATTAAGTGTTTTCTTTATCGAAAAAACCGGTAAACTTCAACAAACACACCTGGTAAGTTCTAATCACACCTCCTCTGGAAGTTTTTTTTGATGTAGTGATCTCTTCTCTATTAAGTAAGAATTCGCGAAGCACCATATGCTACGTGTATACTTATTTATTTATACACCGAGTGAGAAATGTGTCTCGTCGCTAAAGAAAATTCTGTTGCTGTAAGAGCTGTACTTTTTGTGGATTTAAGTGTAAGTCCAAATGGGAAGAACGCCATAATGTACCGTAAAGGAGTTACCAGCTCTTTATAACGTCGAGAAATCGAGACATTCGGGTCTTCGGCTACACTTTCACTTACAGCAGCGATATTTGAGGTGAAATGAGCAGAACAATGTAGCACAGGCCTTACAATTTCTGTAACCGATCCAGTGTTCTAAAATTTTTTTTTCAAATTTTATCAATTACTTGAGCTCCTCTTAAAGCAAAAACGCCAGACTTTTAACCAAAAAGATAATATATTTTGTTTGCCGCTTAGTTTGCCAGATGTCAACATACAGCCTTGTACTTTTGAAACTACAAAATGGATATCCTTCTATATATATGGCGCTTTGAAACCACTGAAGCAATGATGTTTTCTCTATTAAATAAAGAGGCCTACAATTTATTCTAAGCCACCTCCAAACGGCTGATGGATTTTTATGAAGAGCTCTTATTTCATGTTAGAACTACAATACACCCCAGGGTCGACGACGTTTACAAAAAATATCAATATTGTAAAATATTCAAATGTTGATTTTTCATTCAGATTTTAATGTACAAAAAGCCAGTGAAGATGTTGAAATCCTTCCGTTTGTGAGGTTTTTAAGAACCTAAATGTTCAGTTCTATGTTCCTCAGATATCAGTAGTTTCAGTTTTGGTCGGCTTGAGATAGCTTTTGTTTGAAAATATAAGTATCAGGTCCCTCAAAAGCCCTTCCGATACTATTCCAAGTTTTTCTTATATTATTCTACATACAACAAGTCTAATGTTAATATCATAAAAACTTTATAGCAACAATTAATAAGAAAAAATACTTGATTTTCCGGTTACATTCTTAGACACACAGTGAATTTGCAAAAAAAAAGTAAAAAATAAAAAAATAGAAAATAAAAACAATCATTGTAACTAATTTATTAGCACAGAATGTGAAAACAAATTAAAACTAAACGTATTATTAGCAAAAAAGAAAAAAAATACAAAAAGAAAATGCAACAAACTTACAAATATTACATACATATATATAAAAATATTTACATGTGAAAAATATAAACAATGACACTCTTCCAGGTGTTTGTTTAATAACTCAGCTAAATACACACATACATATATGGTGGAAATCAACTTACGTACATTCTTACAAAGTGAATACACAAGTGTTGTCTTAATCTTGTGTTTGCCAACTGAATGATTTGAATTTAATCGTATACAACAATTCATATGTGTATATGTATGTATATTATATAATTCGAAATGGGAAACGGTAGTTCAAACGAAATAAATACACTTAAATTGAGCTCGAATGGCAAAGTCAAGTGTGTTAATTAAACACATATATATGTACATAAATGGCAATATTAAAGAAGCAGGTAATGAATGATTTCAGCATTTGCAGTTCAAAGTAATTTCACCCCTTCGACTTGTGTTTATAGCTTTCGGTTTTGTGATTATAATGATTAAATTTGCATTTGATCGAAATTCTAAATAAAAACTCAATGAGTTTACATTAAAAGCCTAGTCTTGCCTAGTTAAGAGGTTTTCAAATTATCCGCTACGAAGAAGTCCTAAATTCAAAATAATTATAACCCTAAACAGATAAAACTCGTTGTAGTGATAATTTTTTGTCGTCAGATTTTCTTTTTTACTTTTAGCAGCACCATATATTGGTCAAGTAAAAAGTATCCCAATATTTTTGCGTTATATTGAAAACTTTATTTACTGTAGTTAGAACGGTCAAATATGCACCGTTTTTCTCAATAAATTGTAGCCATATTATAAGGTAATGTCATCTTTTGTAGAAACCCTTGCCTTTATTGGCATAAAAATGGGGTATTCGATTTTTATAGGTTTCGTTTGAAGCAAATTCTTCACCAGTAAAAACATTCGCCATAGAAAGGTTTAGTTGGTGATCACTTGATGCGAGGTCCTGATGTAAAAGAAACTCCCTACTAAGTTCTCGGAGCTTCTGGCGAGTCACTATTGATATACAATATAATATGTGGTCTGGCATTGTCCTGATGAAACAAAAATCCCATCCTGTTTACCAAAGCTGGACTCCTCTGAGTGAATGCTTCTGTCAGATAGTCCAGTTGCTGACAATACAAGTCCAAATTATATAGTGAATGATTCTTTGCAAATCCCACCAAATACATAATAAAACTTTCCTTCTATC
Source organism: Ceratitis rosa (assembly GCA_037013455.1). Taxonomy (NCBI): domain Eukaryota; kingdom Metazoa; phylum Arthropoda; class Insecta; order Diptera; family Tephritidae; genus Ceratitis; species Ceratitis rosa. The sequence goes on along the minus strand of JAWMAG010000020.1, from coordinate 7,538,382 downwards.
AACCCTGATTTGACCCTTCGACCACGTGTGCTGTGAGTGATCCACTTTCGTCGCAAGTCAACATCCGCTTCAGAAATGTGTCGAGTTTGTTGCGATTCAGCAGCGATTCGCAGATGGAAACTCGATCCATGAGATTTTTTTTTTCGTTAACTCATGTGGCACCCTTACATCGAGCTTCTCTGTGTATCCGGCCTTTTTCAAGTGATTTCAAACTGCTGCATATGCAATGTTTAGCTCCAAACATTCGACTCGCCGATTTTCATTATTCAAATGAGATTTTCGACAATCGGCCTTCGACATCGTGGAGTATAATTTACATCAAAGTTACCGGAACGAAATAATTGAACCCGAAATTGTGCATGATTGACTTTTACAGTATCGGGTCTATAAACACTTTCATCTGACTGACTTGCGTTTTCATCTTTATCGGAGAAAATTTTTAGAGTGTTGTGTATTTTCTTTTTGCTGATGTCCTACTTTGGGCAACTCTCATTATCTTTTTTTGGTACAAAATATCATCTTTCTAATGGCATTCTAGTGTAATCCAATCGCACTTATCGAACACGAAATACAGATCACTAAAGCCATCTATTGCAAAAATAGTGTATCACTTTTTACTATACCTAATATTACACTGTATTGCTCAAATCTTTAAGGATTTCAAATAATTTTTTTTCAAACTTCAATTCTTCTTGTGTACTCACCTTGAAGATTCTCAAAGCGCAACCGATATGAATAGTAAATATTTTGCAGTTTAACAAAAATAACACAAGAGACTAAAGTACATTGACGTATGGACATACACGTATGTACACATGCTTAAATTACACACGCATATAAATAGAGCTAAAAAAAAAAACATTTGTTCAAACAATATATGTATATTTAAAATATAAATAAATTGATAAAGGCGTTTATATAATTGCTTAAACAGTTTAGTAAATGACAAAAATAAAAGTAAACGTATTTTTGAATATAGAAGAGCAAGAAGCTTTTGGTTCATTTTAAGACTCTTTCATCAACTTTGGCATTGCTGAACAACAATTATTTTATTAACTCAGTGATTTAAAACCCAATAGTCGCAAGAATTCAAAATCAATCGAAAAAATCTTCTGGTGAGGTTACAAGCCTTAGGAAAATTTGGTAATATTAGCTAACCTTCACGAGAAGCTCTTCATAAAAATCCATACTGATCGTATCGGTTACTGCATTGGAAATTTCAAAAGGATTAGTCACCGTACCACTGTATCTTCATTTGCTGAACTATTTCAATGACAACATATATCCTGTGCATTCTGCATTGCTTACGCGCAGAAGGTCATAAATCGAAATTTTAGCCTCGAATATTACTAGAGCCGCCTCATCATATGTCAACATCATCCACGTTTGCGCCACATATCGCGAGGCGGGAACAATGAGCGACTTGTACAAGTTATCTTTGTTCTTCGAGAGAGCACAATTAGTAGCACCAGTTAATTGGAGTGATTCTGCAATGGATTTACAGGCTACTATTGTTGTTGGTGTCGATGCTGGTTCCTAGATAGACGAAATTATCTACGACTCTAAAGATTTGACAGTCAATAGTGGCGTGAGAGCCGAGTGACGAATGCGACGACTTTTTCTTTGATGATAGGAGACATTTCGTCTTGAATTAGTTTCCTACCAGACCCACATCCTTCGCCTCCCTATGCTGTCTGGAGAAAGCAGAACTCCTTGCTAATAATGAAAAGGAGTCACGGGTCTTTTTCCAATTTGGCGCATGGTAAATATCTGGTTAATGGTAAATTTACCAGATCTAAAGCCACATTGATAAGATCCAATTAGTTAGTTAGTCTTTCACACAATACCTTCGATAGTATTGTACTTTATATGCGATATTCAGGAGGCTTATTCCGCAGTATTTTGCGCAGTTCACACTTATATTCAAAATGTCGGGTATGTTTTTATCTGATCATATTTTGCAAAGAAGATGATGTATGCACCTTACCAGTTCTTCGCCTCCGTATTTGAATACCTCGGCCGGTAATCCATCCGCACCCACCCCTTTGTTGTTTTTCAAGCGGATGATTGCCATACTGACGACTTCTCAGTCGGGCAAAGAAACGTTTGTTCCATCGTTATCGATTGGAGAATTAACTTCACCATTTCCTGTTGTTGCACTTACACTGCCATTCAGCAGGCTGCTAAAGTGTTCCCTCCATAAATTCAGTATGCTCTGGACAACAGTCGCCAGATCCCCTCTATTTGACTGATGTTTATACTATATTAATCGATAAGAAAAAACAAGCAAACTAAGGCGACCTTTATGAAAAGTGTTTACCATATCTATTAAAATACATGAATATGGCCTCTCAATTCCATCCGCCACACGCAGTCAACATCTTTAGCGGTTTTCTATTTTGAGTTATCTTTTTCCTTTTTTTTATTTTTTTTTTTTTTTTTTTTTTTAGTTTTTATATGTGCTTAATATTTATGTACGTGTATGCATGTGTGTATGCTGGCCGCAGGTTGCCAGTTAATAAGGCGGAACTGCATTACAATAAGATTATAGGGGATGTACCATAAACAACACAGAAGTATATATGTATGTGCATATGTGTAAGATCTAATTATAACGACTATGTTCTTACCAGAAAAACGTTATTAAGCAACTGCACGATATTTATATATTTTTAAAAATTCCCATCATAAATTTTCCACACTGAAACAATTGTGTAAACCAGTTATCATAAGGTGTTTTATATAGAAATTTCCTCACAGATTTTCGTTCATTGGACAAATTATTTATAGCATGACACATTGAATTGTTGGTAATGGAAATTCCCTAATATTTTCCATAAAACCATTATTCAAGAAATCAACTAAAACTAATTCGGCAAATTCATTGCAAAAATATTATTTCAATTGTTTATGAGTAAACCTATCAATTATCGATACAATGTATTATATAAAAGTGAGTATAAATAAATATTATCTATTATTATTATGGTACACATGTGCACATATTTATATATCTAATTATTTTCGTTTTCTTTTTTTTGCTGTTTTGCTCACTTTTTCATCGCATGCAATGCAAAGCGTATCTTTATTGTCGCCACTAACGACAGATGGCAGAGCGATGAGCCAATAATTCAAGCCATCGCTGCTCATAACTGCTAAATATAATTTATTATTTTTTGTTGGTTTTGTAAAGAAATGGCGACTTAAAACCAACCTTTCACGATTACGAAAATTTGCATATGCAAAATTGCAAAAGTGTAAACTTACTACATTCATACTATGTATTATACTTACATACATACATATGTACAGCCTTGGCCAAAAGTATTAGGCACCCCACTAATTAATGATTTTTTTGTTTTAACAAGTGAAGTAATGAAGTTTTATTAGTAAAACAGTGAAAATACAATGAATTAGTGATAATAACATTAATACAATACTTAGTAGGTCCACCGTTAGATTTAATAACGGCAGCAATTCTGTTACACATGCTGCGTACAAGCTTTGTACATTCGTCCGCACTTATAGCGTACCACTCGTTAATTAAGGCTCAATGGGATTAAGATCTGGAGACTGTGTAGGCAAACCTAACAAAACAATGTTGCTATCTCTAAACCAACGCATCGTAGTCGCTGATTTGTGACAAGGAGCATTGTCTTGCTGAAATTGAACCCCGTCTAAATAAGTAACGCCGAAAATGCGTGTTAACGAAGGCAGAAGAATAGCTTCTAATACATTTATATACTTTTGAATGTCCATGCGACCCTCGAAAACGAACATTTCGTCGACACTACCAGCAGCTATGCAGCCCCAGATCATAATGCTGCCTTCTCCATGCTTAATAGTAGGTACCACGCAATCTGGAATATTTTTCCCCAACCCGTCGCCCCAAGAACGTCACACCAGGTGTTCCAAATATCTTTAGAAAAGAAAAAATAATGTTTTCATAAGATTTGTATTATGTCTTCAAAATTGCTTTAGGGTAAGAAGCTACGGCTGTTAATACTTTAAGATGACAGAACATTCGACCAATTTTCTTCCGTGAAATTTTGCTATCGGCGAGCCCATTCCAAACGATTTTTCCTATTCTTTTCTGAGAGCCACGGCTTCTTTCGGGCTTTATATCCTTTTAAACCTGCTTCCAGAAGTCTTCTTCTAGCTGTTCGAGCACTAACTGGTTTACTAAATTCATCCGAAAGGGCAGAAGAAGATTTTTTGCGATCCTTGAGAGACTCGCGTATAAGTATTCGGTCTTCTCGTTTACTGGTTAGACGCTTTCTTCCACTTTTTGATTTATTATTGTGGGATTTCGTCCCCACAAATCGCTTCTTAGCACATTAGACCGCACACCGCGAACATCCCACCAAATTGGCAATCTCAACCAGAAACTTACCTTCTTCACTTAGAACTTAAATTCTAACTCTATCATCGTTACTAATTTCACTTTTTTTAGGCATTTCGGTAAATATGAAGTGTTTTTATAAGATTGGTAACTTTTCACTAAATGTAATTTACACTTTCATTTTCAAATTTTTAATGCGAGAGTATTTTATGAATTTCTTAAAAATGACAATTTTTAGGTTTAGCTTACCCAGAGTGCTATGACTTTTAATATTAATTAATTTATTCGTTTAATCAACAGTTAAACACCCATGTAAGACATTTACAAAAAGAAGTGATAACTTTGATCGCCACATTTGAGAATACTTGTATTTTAGTGGGGTGCCTAACACTTTTGGCTAAGGCTGTATATGCAGGTAACATTGAGTACATTATTCATTATCACTTTAAAATGAGCGAGTACATACTAAAGCAAAATTAACATCTGCTGAGTTTTAATAAGAAAATGCAACACTTTAAAGTACAACAACAGCATTTCGAAATTTATTAATTCAGCTTAATTTATATAAAATGCGATAATAATAAATTTAAAAAGAATTAAATTTAATCTAAAAATGATTTATAGTGCTGCTCTCATGTTTGGTTTGTGAAAGTACGTACATATTTACATATTTTGAAATGCTAATTTGTAGATATACCTATGTATATATATTTGCCCATCATTCAGTTTAATAAGAAATTCTTTCAAAAAAAAAAGAATATTAATATTTCATTGGAATTTTTCTTTCGATTTATATTAAGTAAATAATAATACTAAATATTATTTCCTGGAAACAGCAAGTTCTTTAAGAAAAGGAGCTCTATAGGGTGAGACTTTCGGTAATACTCGAAATTTAGTCGGACGGAGTACTGTAGTTCAAATTGTATCCACTATGCTTCGGAGTACCACGAGCAACTCACCATTGCTATTTAGTATATCGTTCACAAATGATTTTGGTAGGCGAGTAAATAAGAATGCAGACCGAAAGATTTATGCCACGATCACAATTAGCACTTAGAGGTCGTAAAACCTCAATATTTATAATATTTATTTTATCACATTTCATTATTACATTCAAACCATTTGGGGTTCTGCATGAAAGTAGTAATATTCTATATGCCTTTTGCGGATAGCCATTCAAGGTGTGGTAGTTCATAGATATCAAGTGTTCTTTGTCGAACCTGCAAGAGAGCTGTGCGGTCACAGAGAAAGTGGTTTATTGTTTTCTTATTCCTTATTTCTAATCTACAGCTACAGCCATGGTTGTTTTAGAGTGGGAGAAATAATTCACTAAAGTTCCAATAACCCATTATAGTGGCTAAAAGTCCATATATGCTTTTTTCGAACTGTTTAATGGCTTCTTCGTTCTGATCGTGTCGTTCTTGGTCGAGATATGTTTTGCTTTCTTACTATCTTGCAGCTGGATGCGTAATTCCATCTGATTAGTGCTATTTATTCAAATTTGGCAGGAAAGATTTCTCTTGATCGTTCATTGTGGGCATGATATTATCTCCGTTTGGGATTTGTCAAGAGATAAAGGCATAATAGCTTGCTTGTCGAACCGTCTCAAGGAAAAAATTATTATTATAACGAAAAAATTCCGAGGGCTAGTAACAAAAGATTGCTTTATGAATATATTTATATTTAAACTAAGTTCATTTACTCTGTTAAATTAATAATTGATTTCTAAATTTTTTTATATGAATAGATATACTCTTTCATTATTTAAAATTATAGAAAAGTTTTAAAGGAAAAACTAAATAAAAAAAAAGTTGGATTGAAATCTACATTGCAAGAAGACGAACCAGAATATGACATTGTTGCTGGTGTTAATACTGGTTCCAAGATAGATAAAATTATCTACGACTTCAAAGTTTTATTTATTTATTTATTAAAGCTTACATAATAAAAACTTATTATATAACGATGACTGTTTGCTTGATACCAGAAGCTATTTTATCTTGTCATCGTTTGTTACCAGCCCCGTAAGCTTCAATTCCTTCTCCAGCTCGGACTAAGAACTAAGAGCGCGTTTATTAAGGCAAACGATATTATATGGTATTTAATTCTTGTAGAAAAATCACTTCATATCATTGAGCTTTTGTTAGTTAACAAAAAACTGCCAAAAAATATAGTTAACTAGCGCAGATCCTGCCACTCGTTGCTGTGGATTTCAGTATTGTGTCCAATCTTTATACTAATTAGTATTGTTAACAAAGGTACAACCTCTAATTAAGCATCGTCTAAGTAGAAATATTAAGTTTTTTTTTTTATAATCAATAATAATATATTACTACTTACTTATAGGTGAGGTGAGGTCTACGCTGCTCAAAATCTTTCACGAAAATCTAAATATGAATGCCTCTAGATAAGGTAAACTCACGATTCGGATCTATGCTTATTCCCATTGAAGTTGAACGTATAAGAATATCGTACAAACCGCAGCCGCAGAATAATAAAAATGCAAAGTTAACTTGCTTACGCATGATTTATGCTTATATATGTAAATTATACGAATTTGTGTCAACCTGTCGGTGATTTCTTTATTTATGCATCGAGCAAATCGAATTTGGTTCCAGGTCTCTGATACATTTTTAGAACACAAAGTATTCTATTTAGGCATATCAACCAAAAGTTATATGTATATATTTTCAGATCGTTCGATTCATTTTGCAAATAAATTAATTTCGAGTAAAACCAACTATAAAGACAATTTTTTTTGCAAAAAGCCACCAAGCGATGTGTCAACTGAATTTCAAGCAAACCTTATCATAAATAATATTTTTCGAATAGGTCAGTCTTCGCGAAAAAATCGTATAAGCTCTTCCATGAACTGCAGAAACAATCTCACAAATTTCAACTAAATCGGTCGGTAATTTTTCGACATTTGAGGATTTTTAAAAACGAATTTAAGGTTTTTATTATATCTACATTAAATGTATGTCTTAAATATTACTTCCTTCACTTTGCATTCATTTTCTCAAATTAATCAAAAATCAAAGAATACATTGAAATAAGTAAATTAATGATTTCTGTTTTTCTGATGCTCCATCACGCTAATAATGGTTTTCTCGACAGCAACAAAAAATATTCACAGAAAATATTAGACAGCCACCTCTTGCCAAAATAGCTGGTATATAAAATAGTCGAAAATCAAGCGGGTTCTTTCGGAAAAGTTTATGAATCAGAACACTTTAGTTCAGAAAGAAGGGAACTGTAGACTTTTCAATATCTTGCTCAAACCTTTAGGTCGCTGAGGTAAGCTTAAACTCAATCTACTTCTCAATATTTGTTAATTAAATAAAGAAAAAATCGCTAAAATATTAGAATCCAGCTTACTTCTATTTAACAATTGCAAACTGAATCCACATTAGACACCGTTATCACTCATATAATTATCATTGGATTTTTAAATTGTAAATATAATGAATTTCCGCTACAAGTAATTGTCCTTGACAGACATAATTTTACATATTATATTAAATTTTTAAAAGCATTCAAGAAAACATACAATAATTTATAAGCGCACATGCTCATGATATATTATATTAACATACGTGTATATGTATACATATGTACAACCCATGCATTATTTACCAAACAGCATGTATGAGGAACAAACAATCTCCATATAATAATAAAAAATAATAAAATATTAGTAATATAATAAAAGCGATGCAATGAAAATGAAAGAAAAGGTAAACAAAACATAAGAAAACATGAAAAAGAAGCGTAAAACAATATTGCTTGATATTGTTGTTTTTGCACTACTCACCAACATGAAAAACGCCAGCAACAAAAGCGGCAGTGCCGGTCTCAGAGACCATAAAATTTGGCGCATTTTAAACATTTTAAAGCTTTTGGATCAGCGTAAAACGCTTTGTCAGTAAATAAATAATAAAGAAAGAAAAAATCGCCTTTCCTCCGCTCACACACCGTTCGCGTTCGCACTGGAACCAACCAGAGCCAGGCACACAACTGATGAAATCAACAAAACCAAAAATATCTTTATTTAGTTTATATATGGTATAGTATAAATATACATATATTTTTTTAACGTTTTCGGCAATTTTTTTTTCTTCTTTTTTTATAATACAATAACTTGGCGTAGTAAATTTTAATTTCCACGAAATTTCAATATGCCCGTTACTAAATTTTATTTCTTCTTTATCGTTTACTATTGTGGCCTCTTATCACATTCGCGACATCAACACGTGCACTAAGCTCACCACAGCGACGAAAAATCGAAATTAAATTTTAAAATTCCAACTGATATTTCCACTGGATATTTAACACTCGCACAAAACATACGTGTATGTACATATATATTTTCGTATATTTGCATTAATATACGGACAATAAAATCCGAAAAGGCACGCAAGATTATTACTTCCGACTTTGCTTAAAAGCGAATAAGCAATAATTATCAAAAATATTTATATTTATTTTTTGTCTTATTATTTTTCTTCTTCTTCTTCTTTTACTTTTCTTTATTTTTTCTCTATTCAAGTCGTTTTTTTATTTCTTTAATTGAATATAAATTCATGTATTTATTTTCTTTGCCTTGGCAATCAACAGCTTTATCATTTGCCGTCTTGTTCGAGCACTTCGTTGAGCTAATCACTGCACGCTTTGTGTCGAGTTCCGTTTGTCGATTTTTGCTTGTACAACTGCCACAGCTGCGTCCACGACTGATAATAGCCTAACCGTCAGCGTTAAAAAATAGCTTCGATTGAGCTTCCGAGTTTTAAATTGACTTTACTGTTGATCTTTTTCAATTCTACATAAATTCAGTTTTGGAGACTATCTCACAGCAAAAGCGTCAGTGGCGTGCTGAATTGAGCTTAAAATATTCTCCAAATCAACGCTTGTGTGAGCGCGCTTTACTTGCGTACATTTTTACTCTCACTAGCGCCCTGCTGATCGGTCTCCAAGCTGGCAACACGCGCCAGCTGATCGCTCTGCAGTTAGTGAATTGCTTATAATAATAAATTAATTTTTGTTTATTTTGTTTTCTCCTCTGTTTTTTCTCATTTATTTAATCCGTTTTGTGCTTTTTCACTGCGCTGCATATGTTTGTATTTAAGTTAGTTAGTATACGATCATTTGGTTAAAAATAATCTTCTGTATTACTTTTAGTATTTTCAGAATTGACATTCGCACACAGACAAAGCATAACTGACAATAATACAATACGAATATTATAGCATTTTTCTCCAATCTCGAGTCTGAGCGGATTGCCGGAATTCATATCATTATTGCAAATTGTTGCAGAATGCATATAATTATTTCGGTTGAAAGGCAGCAAGCCTGTTCGAAATTCTTTAAAATAATGCAACAATACTCGTAATAGATGGAAAATATTCTTATTGCTTTTATTACTTGGTAATTTTGAATAAAATGAGAGAAAAATATTTTAAAATGTTTTAGCACTACATACACGGTGTGTCCCAAAAATAACCGAACTTTTTGGATATAAAATAGTCAAATACACATTATATTATCTTTGAAAGTTATTATTTATTCAAAATAGGTTCCATTTGACTCAACACAACGTTTGGAACGATCAACCAGCGCATGCATAGATTTTTTTATGTCATTTATAGAAATCTTCTTCAGTACCTCGGTTACGGCTGCTTCATTTTTTTAATGTTTTTTTAATTTTTTAAACATCAATTTCAATTTTTTTTCAAGTTTGACACAAAATTTTATATTTGCTTTTTTTTTTGGAACCATTAGCACTCTTTTGGTTTTATTAAAATGGCTGTCACTTTTACATCTGTCATCCGACTTACATGAAGTTAGGTGCGTTTGAAAGAGGATGAATGTATCTTTTTAATGTTGCAAATTTTCAATAGATGGCGCTGTATGTTGCATGATTTAAATATAAAGTTCGGTTATTTTTGGGACACACCGTGTACATACATATTTTTATACTTGACTGTACTGTGTAGAATATATTAGGTATGTTCGACTAATGGTTGTTTGTAACGGCCAAATACATTCGCTAGATCGCTAGATATATGGGCATTTGTACAGGGTTATCTATTTGGCGGTTTCGCAAATAAACATAAATAAAATTCAATCAAAACATTTTTTTTTATGAAATCCCTTTTTTTATTATAAAGTTTGACCGCCTCGTGAGGTAATTTTCAGCCACTTTTTTAAAAATATCGACCGATATTTCTGCCATATTTAGACGTACAAGTATGTTGGTTTTCGACGCGTAGCCCCACAAAAAAAAGTCTGACGGTGTCAAATCGGAAAATTCTCTCGCAAAAAAGCTTAGTTTATTTGGCATGTGGCGCCATCTTTTTGAAGCCTGTCACAAAAAGTCGGTTAACATAGGTATGATCCATAATGATCCGGATTGACATTGACAGTCTCGCCGTTGTTATTTTCGAACTATAAGGTCCAAACACACCTTCGGACTAAAGAGCGCACCAGACAGTATGTTTTTTTTTTGCTGCAATGGCCTCTCTTCAATTATCTACGTGTTTTCGGAGCCCCAAATGCATCAATTTTGCTTATTTACATATCACACGAGTGAGAAGTGTGCCACGTCACTGAAGAAAATTCGTCAAGCACTCAATCGGCGTACGAGTATGTACGGCATTGTGTAAAATATGCTAAAACGAGCCATGAAAATGTCCCACGATTTGAGAATGAGGAGAAATAGACGCATTAGGGTCTTCGGCTTTACTTTTACTTGCGGTAGTGATGTTTTTGAGGAGGAACGCGCAAAACGATGATACAATATCGGTAACCGATTCAGTCTCTGCAAATTTCTTTAACTCTTTGAGTAATTTAAGGTGATGTATATCTCACAATTTTTTTTGGTTATGTATTTTTGAATCATCACAAAAATTGTACTAAAAGTTAAATATATAATATATATATGTATAATTGGCACTATGTAACCGCTAAAGCGATTTTCGCTGAAGCTCCTCCTCCAATTTGTGGTTTTGCGTATTGATGTCTTACCAACAAAATGTAGATCCCCCTTAAAATTTATGCTAAGCTGCAACCGATCGGCTGAAGGTTTTTTTGTATGGGGAGCCTTTATTTCATGTCAGAAGTATACTCGGAGGGTTTGACATTCCCTGCCGAGGGGCGACCGCAAATAGAAAATTTAACTAAATTTGTTTTTAAATTAAATTTCTATAACTTTGAGATGTTGGCCGTACCAGGATTTGAACGCGAGTCTTCCGAGTGGCAGTTCGCAATGCTAACCACCGGCTATTGCGGCGGACGTATAAAATATATGTATAGGTACATAGTAGAATTATACAACTGTCAACTTAGTATTCTTTATAAATTTATTTTAATGAATTTTTAATTATTATTGAAAAGATTTTAAGCTTTGCTTTGCTAACCGTTTTTAATACTAAAAAATGGTTTACGCAAATATACAAGGATTTGTACTAGTACATTTGAGAACCTAACAGAGTTATCCAATTGTTATACCTATTTCTTGCTTTATTGGATTATTTAGTACCGCAAGGAAACGAAATATGTCAAATGAATTTTTTTCTAACATTAATCCCGAAATTGATAACAAAGGGTTAAAATTTTACCAGTTCTTTGAGTAGTTACACGGTTATGTGCACCATAATCTCCTCTTAAATGCCTTGATTTTTAACTTAAACCAAATATGTTTGGTTTGACAGTTAAGTTTGACAGATGTCAAAATACCATGTACTTTTGTAAGAACGAAATGGATATTCCTATATGTTAGGTTTGTTCGACTAACGGTTGTATGTAACGGCAAAAACCAATTGCTATAGATGTTGAGATGCATATTATATTATATTAAACTTCATGGAAAACGAAACGTATAGTTTTAGCCACAGCTGCCCGTCCCTATGTACGTGAACACAATCACTCAAGTAAGTCTTCTTGTAATGAAAATTATCTAGACTTATTCCAAATATGTGAAATCGGACCAATGAGATGCGACTTCCAGAATAACAGTAATTTTAAAAAGTACGAAAATTGCAATAATTGAGTAAATAAATGTATTTCTTAGCGAAGGACGGAAAAACTATTGAATAGTGGTCGGCCTTGTAAAGAATCAGCGGCAAAGAACACTTCCACTGTCTATATTAAAATTACATATTATTAAACTAAATGAAAAGCTCATTTTAATAAAATCGATTTATTTTTGCAAGGTTATTTGTTCAACGGAGCTGAACTCAAAACTGATCGGTTAAAGAATTTTTGATTTACAGCGATCCATCATCGTGTATGATGGAGTCAATTCATTTTATTCTTTGACTCAGCAGCTTCATCGGAGAGTTCTGCAATTGAAACTGAGACATATGGAATACCATTTTCTAGATTTTCTTTAGTAACTTGATGATAAGGATTTTAGTAATGTTGCTTTGTTGTTTTCAATTAGACGTTTTCCTGAACCAGTCATTTTAGCAAATAAATCGAATCATTGAAAAAGTTTCTTTGTATTTCCTACTATTTTTGTTTGTCGATAGATTTTTTTTATGCTATTTCTTTTATTATAACATATCAGTTATGATATTGAAAATTTTGAATACTTATATAATATACAAATTTTTTATGCAAATGTCGGATAAAAATTTTAAATTTTCCGAATAGATCGGTCCAGTTTTCTTCCTATTTATCTAGACAAAAGCTATCTATATTTAAAATTTCAAGCAAATTATATTCATCATATTGAGCCGGGACCAATCTGTTCAAAAGTCGTATTTATGATTTGCTTCGCGAAAGAAAAAATAAAATAAGTTACCCTTTGCGTTGAACCGTCAGACGTTGGGTAATAGTATTTCAGCAGAATAATGCCAGACAACACCTTAGTGGCTCGCCAGAAGCTCCGAAGCTTAGTTTGGATGTTCTTATGCATCCACCGGACACTCTCTGTTCCTGTCTATGGCGACTGATTTGCCTGAAAGTGAAGATTTGACCTCAAGGGAAGCATGAGAAAATCGTTTGATCCATCTTTGTCAATAGAAAAAGGGCTTTCTATGTGAGAGACATAAAGACATTACCTTCAGAATGAAAAAAAACTCTCAACTCCGACATTTAGTAAGATAACATCATACAAATCATTTAAAATTTTTAAATATATATTTAACTATGTTTCATATTTCCTATTATTGTATATTAATAGTTTACAATATATTGCTTTACATGTATTTTTTTTTTTAATTTGTTGATAAGGGAATTTTTATGTCTAATCATTATTCCAGGAAATTAATAAATAAAATTATATTAATAAAGAGTGTGTGATTAAAAGAAAATTTTGAATTCATTTTGCTTTTCCTTTTTTATATAAAATATTAATCTTGATTTTTCCAATAAATAATGTATAATAAGTATTTATGTTTACTTTAGTTCAAAATTGATAACAAAAGGTCATAAAATATATATAAGTAAGTAATAATTTTGATCTAAAACTCATTCGATTTGATGGCATATTCTATTGGCAAGGCTCGCAGAGAGTAATTAAAAATTCTGCTAATTTTGTTACTGCAATTGATTCCTTAAAACTTCGGTGTTAAGTCAACCATGCGGCCGGATGTTCAATTAGATTGGCGCAGTTAAGTCCGATTCACTTTAATATTATTTGTATGTCCAGCAGACTTCATGAAATATCAGTAATATGAAACGCCAAGGCAAGATGATATTGCTGTTAAATTTTTATATTTTCAACTTGTTTATTCTTTCATATATTAATTTGCTTACTTCTTATTTATTTATTTAACTGTTTTTTTCAATATTAATTTGTTTCTATACTATTATTTATTTTTTATTAATTTATTTGTTTTTAATTATATTTTTAAAAAAGATTTAATTATTTTTTTTTTATTTTTATTTATTATTATTCAATTATAAAATTATTTATTACTTATTTAATTATAAAATTTATTTATTTGATTGTTTTTTTTTTGTTTATTTCATTATATATATTTTATAATTTTCTTTAAAATTATTGTTAAGTTATATATGTATTAATTTTTTGTTTATTTATTTACCTATTCATTTAATTTTTACTTATTTAATAATTTTAATTTTAATTTTAATCTGATTTTATTTTGAATTTGATTTTTAATTTTAATTTTTAATTTTTATTTATTAGTTTATAATTTTTGTATGCAGTTTTGAGCTTTTTAATTTACTATAATTGTTTACTTATTATTTAATTGCTAGCTTTTTATTTGTTTGTATATTTTTATCTACATAATTCTGAATTTTTATTTTATTTATTTAGTTATTTATTTTTTTATATATTTATTTAATTATTTTTGTTATTTATTTATTTATATAAAATATATTTTTTATTCATATATTTTTTTATTCGCTCATTTATTTATTTATTTTTTACTTCTTATTTATTAGCTTAATACTTTTATTACTTTTTTTATTTACTTATTGATAAATTCATTTTTATATTGTATATTTATTAATTCATCCGATTATTTATTTTTTATTTATAAACGCAAAATTTATAATGTTTGATATATTTTATTTGTTGAGCTGTAATTATTTAATTATATATTGATGCTTTTGTTTGTTTTCTTTTCTTTCATTTATTAATTTGTTTAACTTTATGATATTTTTGTTTAATTTATTTAATGATTTAGTAATTAATTTTTTGTTTTGTATTATTTATTTATTTGTTTTATGTCTTCGTTAACTTGACTTTTTTTGATTATATACTTATATATTTTTACTTTTTAATATGAATTTATCGTTTAATTATTTATTTATTAATTTTCTGTTTATTTTTTAATGATTAATTTGTATAATTTTTTGCCAGTATTTTTAATTATATTTTTATTCATTTATTTATTTTGTCGGATCTTTATTAACTTTATTTCTTAACGTATTTATTAATGTAATTTTTTTGTTTATATTATATATTTAAATTTCGTTAATATGAAATCGTTTTGTCTATCTCTTTATATATATTTTGATTTATTTACTTATTAATTTTTTTATTTCGGTTAATTATATAATAGTTTAATTGTTATTTTTTCCTATTTTTTACTATTTATTCATTTTCTTAATAAATCACTTTATTATCAGTGCGGAATTGAAATTATTACGACTGATATATTTTATTTATTTGGTTTTATAACTTAAATTTTTATTTATGTTTTTGCTTGCTTTTTATTAAATTTATTTTGTATTTTTCTTTATTTATTTTCTTATTTACTAATTTAGTTATTTAATTATTTAAATTTTTCTATTTATTTATAACATATAAGTATAGTTATTTTTTTAATGTTCTTATATTTTTCTTTCATTTTTTTTTTAATATTTATAATTGTTTGTTTACTTTTTATTTATTTACTTATTTTTGCAACTGGTTTTATTGATTAATTAACTAGTTTTTTTAATGTTTATTTATCTTCATATTTTTTGACAATATTCTTTATTTTTAATGCAGAATTTAATATAAAAATTCTACATGAACTAAATAATATAAATAAATAATATAAATTTAAAATTGAATTTTAGAATTTTAAAATTTTTTGAATGTTTTTCTTTCTTTAAAAAACATTTTTGCTATGGATAAATTAATTTGTTAGCTTATTTTTGCATAATTATTTCAAATAATTTAACACTTTTCCACGCAACTTTATTTGTAACTAATAAAAAATTGCCTACACTTTAGATTGAGATACCAAATATAATACATATGTATATATACCTATATATATATATATATTTGCATACGTTTAATAAAGCTCAACTTGAAATTATGTTATTTAATTATAAAAAAAACTTAATACAATTAAAATTACGAAAAGCTTTCAGCCATAACACCTACTTTAGGGCCTTATCAGAGAGCTTTAAGTAGAAAAGCTTGCAATAAAATTAAGCGAGCTTCTAAAGCACGCTTAAAAGTTTTGCGTATGGGCTTTTTAACCCTTGTGTGTGTGTGCGCGGATAATAACTTTCAATTAATTTAGCAAATGAAATTGATGTAAACAAAAGTTGTGTAGAAAAAATATGAAAGAACAAAAACCAAGTAATAACTTATATATAAAGAATATTAATTTGTTTAATTTTAGTATTTTTTGAATTTCATAAAAAAACTAAAAAAGGGAAAATTAAACTGTATTTTTATATTTTTGGCTTTGCTCTGAATATTTTAACAAATTTAAAAGGGTTTTAGTCCTGGCCCGACCAACTTCCAAAATTATAGAAAATTTATTTCTAATGTACATAAAATGGTACATTAACTTTGATCAGAAATAAGTTAGTAACAGAAGGAAACGAAATAGAAACATCAAAATTTAAAAATTACGAAATTTTTCAGCTTTGTCTCGGTCTGTATCGCTCTCAGTCTGATTGTACGCAAACTAGTCCCTCAGACTTGGTACTTAGATGCTTTTGCCGTAAATGATCATTTATCGGAACCGCCGATATGTGCTATATATGTTCGATCGATTTTTAAGACTTAAGATTTGGGTCATAAATCGGTTTAAAAAGCATCTGAGAGCGTAAAACTACACCTTATTACGAATACACTTAGCAACCGAATAATTGAAATCGGAGCACTATATCATATAGCTCCCATATAACGGATTCGGATTAAAATCCGTCATGAGAGCAGCTAAAAGTGTGAGTATATAATATGATTAATTGCACGTAGCTGAAAATATTCTCAGCGATTACAAGGCGCCAATTATATTCCTAAATATGCAGGTTTTTCCAATAAAAGTTATTTTAATATTCACAGTTTTTGGGATAAATAATCGGGTGTTTATTTCAAGGTAAAGAGGAAGGTATGTCATTTATAATGAACCGTATCTTTTTATAAATTTTCCATCATCAATTCGCAAATTGGCTGCTGTAAGCGCTCAATAGCTTCCCGAATTCTATCATTGGAGTCTTGAATCTACGTTAACTGTTTGTCTAGATAGTCGCAAGGTGTTAAATCAAAAGATCTTGGTGGCCAATTGCGTTCACTTCTTCCAGAAAAAACACGGAGCGCCATGGAGCGCCGTCTTGTTTGTTTGTTTGTAAACGTTTTCCAGATCAATACCATCATATTCCGACTATAAAAAATCAATAATCATCTCTCGATTGCACAATTCATTCACAGTAATTGTTGTTCCAGCCTCATTTTCGAAAAAGTAAGGTCCAATAACCCCGCCGGGCAATAAACTACTACCCCGCCAAATAGTTGAGGATGGAGAGGCTTATCAACAACGAATATTGCCATCGAGGTGGAAGTGGACCTCGTCACTCAGTATAATTTTTCGATGAAATTATGGAAAATTTTCATGCGTTTCAAGTATCCCATCAGCAAAGACACAATCGGCCGGCTTGAGTATTTATGTTAACTAAACTTTGTAAGTTTCAAAACTCAACTTATTATGCAAAATAGTTTAATAATGACTAATGTGAAAGGACCAATTCCGAATAATGACGAGGAATGGACAAACATGGGCTATCTTCAACAATTTGGGCTACAGTTGCAACATATATATGATACATATGTTTTAATCTTCATATCATTAGCTTTTCCCAACAGCTCCATTTTTTCCACAAATTTCACAATATGTTTTAGTTTTAAGGGCCGCCTCTGTAAGTTTTCACCATTTTTATAGTGAATTTTATTAATTTCAATGCGTTGTTGAAGCGTACATATGTCGTTCCATTTTTATTATTGACGTAGACACCTTTAGACACCTACCGGAATAGCAGACTATTCAAAATAACTACTAGGAGGAGTTTATCTCACAGAAGATATTTTTTCAGGAATAATTTTCCACACAAATCTATAATCAAAGCTTTATTTCTTATATAGAACGTTCAATAGAGTACATAACCTAACAGTCTCCACTTTTCAAATCGCATTACCAAAATCTTTTTCACACATAACAAGAGAAAAAAAGATGAAAAACAAGTGTAAAAGTTCATCCTTCGCTAAAGCGGCCCTTGACTTAAATAAAACTAAAACCAAAAAGGTAAGCGTAAACCAAAACACAACTAATACAAATTTAACACATCATTAAACCGACCACAAATAACTAGATATTGCCGAAATCTGAAAAATTGAGTAATTAATGACATTTGGAAAATACAAACACGAACGAAAGCAGACAATAAAGCATAAAAGCTGAAAATAAACAAAAGTTCAGTTTCGACGAAAAAAAAAAATCTTGAAGTCAATCTAACCAACGAACCACAAACACACCAAACAAATGACGAATTGCAAACATTTAAAGCGAAAAGCAAGCAAAATGACATAATTAAATGTGCTTGCTAAACATTCACTTAACATATATACAAATAAAGGGTGATGCATTTCGAGAAAAAAAAAACACACAAAATTCAAATTTAATGGGAAATGTTTATTATCATACGAAAGAACATTCTTTGGCATTTCTTTTTTGAAGATTAGCTCTTTGAAATGTTGGCTATGTCTCAGATGATCCATCCGTTGAGTCCAATATTCGATCGATCACACGAGCATTTTGGCTGGTAGCTGGCGAATGACACGCGTGATGTTTTGTTCCAAGGCCTGAATCGACATAGACTTTAGACTTAACATATCCCCACAAGAAAAAGTCCAACAGTGCGATATCACACGATCTTGGTAGCCAATCGACAGGCCCAGAACGGGAATTTATCTGCTCACCGAAATATTTGCTCAACGAATCCATTGATTCATGCGATGTGTGGTCTTGTTAAAAATAAATGTCGCTGAGATCACGAGCTATACTTTCAGATATCGTCTGTTATCATGGCGCGATAACCGTAGCCATCATCATTTTTAAAGAAGTATGGACCGATGAATCCACCGGCTCACAAACCACACCAAACTGTTGGTCTCTCTGAATCAAATGACAGCTCTTGCATCTCTTTAGGTTGCTCTTCGTCCCACATGCGGCATTTTTGCTTGTTGACATATTCATTGAGCCGCAAATGGCCCTCATCACTGAATAAAGTTTGGCACGAAAACGTCGGCTCTTCTTGGAACTTTTCAAGAGCCCATAGAGCGTAGCGATGTCGTTTTTGAAGGTCGAGAGGCTTTAGTTCTTGCACAAGCTGTATTTTCTACGCTGTCAATTTAAGATATCGACGTAAAATGTGCCAATTCGTTCCATACGTCGGGCCGAGTTGCTGCGAACAGCGCCGAATCGATGCTCCACGGCCTTCGTGTTCACTCTTGGCTACGTCCGCTATATTTTCTTCACTGCGCGCTGGACGTGAGCTATTCGGTCTCAATATGGATGATGGTGTTGCGAATAGTACGCTCAGTAGAACGATTATGATGACCATAAGTTGAGCGAATCACGCGAAATAGGTATTTTCTTTACAGTGAATTTTCATAATAAAGTTGAAATTCCATGATGAAATGCCAAACAATATTGAACAAAACTATCATGACAACTTGGCATGACTCACACCTGATCTAACATAAAAATGCTATTGAGAAAAGTACCTCATCTTGGATCACCCTTTATATGTAAATATATATATATTCAAATACACTATTTGATATACGCTTGAACCCATTAATTTAGTGCATATATTTATATGTACGTAAGTTTCCAACTAAGCATGTTTGTATGTATATCAATTACTACGCACACAAACAACTTGATAAAAATTTGACAAAAGTCTTAATGGTCAACTGCCATGGTTAAAGCAATAAACGTTGAACCAAAACAGTAGCCAGCAAATGGGTGGCAGCATAAAAATTCCTAAAAATTAAATTTAATGAAATAAAACTAGTCACAAATATGGAAGCAACGCTTGCGGCCGCCGAAAAATTTAATGAAGCTCATACTAATGGTTGGTATTTAGAAATAAAAATAAAAATAGAAATAGAAATAAAAGTGCGCAAAAAGCCAAAGTGACAAATGTCAGGTGAACAAATAGATAAATGTACAAGTACATGGCATAGGCCTAATTAGTCAACACTCTTTTTATAATAGTTTTTCAAATGAAAACTTTTCGACGAAATTAAATATAAAATTTGAGTTAACACACAGCAAATAACTCGGGTTGAATAAACCAGTTAAGCAAGGCGCAGATGTTGTTGAACGAAATGTCGAGTTCCTATTTGAAGTTGGCCATTGTATGATGGATAGAAATATGAGTGGTGGAGAACAGCATATATCTTAAAATACACACTATTGGACTATCTGTACCTGTATTTGCGGTAAATAAATTGCTCAAGAAGATCTGAAGTGGCAACTGCTTACAGCCTCGGACGATATTTTACCATATACCATATCTTGTGAATACAATGCCTTCGTATCACTGAAAAAATATTCTTTAGATTTCATTTCAAAATGGTTTTCTACGGCCGCTTTCATCTCACTGTGGTCTGAAAATCTTCGTACCGGTAAAACCTTTTTTAAATTTGAAAAAAAATAAAGAAGTCACTGGGTGCCTGCTCCGGACTGTAGAGTGCTTGATCAATTACTGTAAATCCAGTAACATCAGCTGTTACAATGTGGTTGCAAATTTCATCCAAATCATCTAAATAATCTTGGCACAACTCCAAAAAACCCTTACAATTCTCCAAACTTCGCTGTGTGTCGAGTGACTTCCTGAATATTTTCTTCGGTCATGACCGTCACGACCGTTGACATAGTGCTGTTGCTTGTTCCAGGAGCAAAATATTAAGGATCCTAATAAAGAAAAGTTGTGTTACTTGCACTAATAATGAGTCCCGCAATTAATATTATCAGTAACAAGATGATGTCGGTTAATTATCAGCCGCCTCTCGTATATATATATAATTGGCGCTTTGTAACCTCTGAAGCGTTTTCAACCGGACTCGATATTAATACTGATAAATCAGTATGGTCGTATTCACAAGGAAATACCTAGCACTAGTTACATGGAAATTGTATTGAATCTCCTTGTAGAGGAACGAGTGAAGAAGGCATCAGTGGTCCTATATATATGTAAAATGATGTTGAGCTGCAATTGGGGTCTCTTCACCACTATCTCTCACTGTGAATGTTAAGCTAATACCTTTCTACGAAGTTTTAATATGACGGAAAGCTATGGACAAGGTAACATATCTGGATAGGCTAGAATGATCAGCAACACTGGGGAACTCAAAACAACACCAGCTATATGCAAAAAAAAACAACGAGGCTATATGCTTTCAAGCAACTGATAATGAAGACTTACGGGCACAGTAGTATAGCGTTACTCCTGAGCATAAGAATAGACTACGTAATCCCGCATCTGACTTTCAGGAAGCTGTTGTCAGCTACAATGGAGGTGAATGGCTAGAGTAAAGGCCTGCAATATAATATGAAATATGATCATGATTTCACAGATGGTTTTTAGAGGAACAAAGGAGCAAGCTTTAGCTTACTACGCCCAACTAGATATAAAAAAAGTGGTATAAGCTACCAAGCTATTGCATTGAAAGCAACAAGGTGGCTGGTGAACTGGTTAAGAAGGATGACGCCTATTTAGAACAGGACGTAGTAATGAACCTTCCAGTTCCATTCAGGGAAGTGAAGCAAAAGCAAAAAGTAATACTACACGTATGTAAAACGTATGATAATAAACTTACAAAATTTGTAAAGCGGTCGCGCTGCAGGCTGCTGTTGTTGGTCTGACTGGGGATAACACGTGCAGGAAATGTAAGAAATGTGTGGCGACAGTGAAGTTCGTAATCTGTGAGTGTCCAGCTTTCGGCAGACAAATGCAATACTTACTTAGAGCAGAAGGGCTACAGGATCTTCAATCGGCAGTGGCCATGGGGCCTGAACGACTAACTAAGTTCGCGAAAAGTAATGTTCTTCACACTAGAGGCACAATGGGAGTATAGAAGTGCAGCTAGGTTGCATGTAGTGTGGATGTATTATCGTGTATGTGAGATTTAATAGGTCAGGCAGTTCACACTAACTTAATCTAGGTATTTTCCGGATTCCAAACTCCCAAAAGATTCAATTCGAAATTGTAGAAATGTAGATGTAGATCCCTTCAGAATTTTACTGCAAAACAAAATTTTGCAGTGTTTAGGCATAGGCTTGGTGGCGTTATCGATTTTGGGATATTCACTTTAGTGGCATTTCCGTCTCATTTTATGACAATCTTAAATCATTTGGAAATATCTATCTACCCTAAGTCGTTTATTATTTCAAATATTCGATGTTTGGAGCCAGCTCTTTGGCCGAAGAAGCCGCCCCAGACCAAAATCTGGAATAACTTCGGTATTATCACTTTTTTACTAAACCGTTTGTTAATGCAAAACTATATTATTTCTGAATGAATCGAATCGAAATGTAATTTGAAGAAATGAGATAGAAAACACTCAATAAGAATGCTCGAGTAACGACTACAAAATCGCAGGCATTACACGGCAAGTACTACATTTGCAAGCGGATCTGTTTTGGTCTGGGGCCACAGAATCGACTCCAATAATCAGTGGATTAAGCAAAATAGACATTTCCAAATTATGTAGTCCTGTCTTATAATAAATAGTAAATGTCACAAAAGTGGATATTCCAACAGTTAAGAGCGAGAAATTAAAAAAGAGATTGTACTCTTTGGGTGGTCAAAGGAACCTGGTTCAACACTCTGACGGAACTTATTTCTGAAGTCATAAAAAGTAACTGCTTCAGCTAAAAATGTTGAATAATAAACGGAAACATATTCACTTTAGGTTTGGCCTGTGAGTTTTTAAATAGTAAGAATATTTTTAATTTTAATTAATTAAAAGCAAAATTCTATATACATATTGAAGTTGTGAGGGAACACATGGTATACATTAATGCAATAAATAGTGATATTTCATTGAGTAATTTGGCTTTATTTAAAACACCTTGAGCCGAATACCGTATATGTATTTTTTAAATTAAAATTGTATTGGTAGTGAATAAAAGTTCTTTAATCTCGAAGCAGCTTTTGTGTCTTATGAAATTTTTGTAGCAACTGAAAAATTGCATATTTTTCAGTATTTAACCACACATTTACTATAAAAACAAGATGCAATTTGGAATCACTTAAACTGTCAAATTTTACATTTGCGTGTTTAGAACGGAATAATTGTGTGATTCTTTTAGGTTACTCATACGCCATGGTTAGCTATGTCACTTGTCTAAGAGGTAGCAGTAGTTTTAAAACAATTAAATATTTTGTATCGCGAATGCATTTTAAACTACGCTTAACTATTTTAATGCTATAGTATAGTACTTCAATTTCAAAGGAAGCATAACTCAAAAACTTTCAATATTGGTTTTGTCTTAGAATTTAGATACTTATTGATGCTTAAAATTATCTTGATAATAGATTGCGTCGGTTTGTTTTGTTGTATTGTGGATTATATATAATTGGTGTTTTTGTAACCGCTGAAATGATTTTCGACCGATCTCCTCCTCCAATTTGTGGTTTTGCGTCTTGATATTTTTCCAACAAATGGAGGAACCTACAGTTTATACTAAGCCGCCTCCGAACGGCTGATGGTGTTATTTCGATGAGCCTTTTATATCATGTCCGAAAAACACTCGGAGGGGTAGTCATTCCCTGCGTCTTGTGTTTTCCCAACAAGTGGAGGGATCTACAATTTAAGCTTCCTCCGTATAGCCAATGAATTTTTATAAGAAGATTTCATTTCCAGTCGGAAAAATACTCGGAGGAATTGAAATTCCTTACTCAGCAGCTATCGTAATTAGAAAAATTAATTTTCTATTATTTTGAATGTTGGTCGGACCAGTATTCGAATTCCGGCCTTTCGAACGGCAGTACGTACTACTAATCTGTCGTCTATTGGTCTTTATCAATGATTAAAATTAATCCCGGTAATTGATTATTGTGTTTTTTTTTTCTTTGTGAATTAGAGTTTGTTATTTTTCCATGTTTCTTCAATCGAAATATGGAGGCCCTGGCGAAGTCGATTAGCTTCAAGCTGTTTGGAAGTTAAATTTCCCGACTATTGTACCAAAATCTTCTTCTATATTTGGAATATACATTTTCATGTACTCGATTCCAAACCCTCTACACAACCGCAAGGGGTATTCGCCTTCTTATATTTAGCTCGCCTCCAAACGGATGTTTGTTGGCTTCCCAGAGGACACTAAAGGAGTCGTTCTCCTTCTAAACAATGGTTGAAATGAGGTTCCGACTAGTTTCAACACAAAAGTTGACAAAAAAATGTATTTCTGTATTAACAGCTGTTAAAACTAAGTTGGCAGGAATTTTTTAGAACATATCTGGATATGCAACCGGAAACTTCGACCAGCTCACCTGGAAAAGAGCAAGAGAGAGAAATTAAATAAATTTTTAAATTTTTAATGCTTGAACTCCGTGTATTTTTAAACTTTTAACCAGTAAACAATTTTTTTTCATTTTTCATCTCTAAAATGCCAACTGTTGCATATGCAATACCTACCCAAACCCAAAATATTTAAGTCCACATTAGTGCTACAACACCAAATAGTAAAAATTGCTCGACGTAGTTCAAACATTACACGCCTTTAATCTTTCGCTAGAGCCACAAATAGAAATAATATACAATCACTTTTCAAATGTCCACTTCAAATAAATATACACTTTCACTTTCCATTATGATATTTTAAAAAGCACACAAAAACACAAAAATATACATACGTGTATGCACTTAAAAAATAAATAATAAAAATTTACAAACAGATTAATTCATACTCAAAACGAATAAATGAAGAGTGAAAATTACAAACACAAAATCCATACGAGCGCAGCATCGCATACATATTTTGCACACTTCCGCCATACTTCCGATTGCAACGCTGTGATTAACAGGAGCATGTCAAGAGGTTTCCGTTACAGCCGCAAAGTGACAATAGAGTCAACCGAACGGCCACGCCGTAGCCCACAATGCAGGCAATGAAATACATAAATATAATGAAAAAATTAATAAAAAAAAATAGTAATAATAAAAGCAAAAATAAAAACAATCGCTTGCGTTTGGCCAAAAAGTTGTGAAGTGGGTTTCCAAATTGGGGAAGTGCAACGAAATTACAATTACAATAACAACAATACAAGTAAATCACATATATATACCTATGTATAAATGTTTAAATATCTAAGAAAGTGTGCGCAATGAAAATTAGGCTGATTGGCCTGTTGCCTGGCTGAGTGCCGCCAGCCTGACTTGTTGGCTATGTAACGGTGTTTACGGTGTGTACTTGGACTTGAGTGGAAATAACCAGCTTGCGTTGTTTGTCTATGGATATAATAAACTAAAAAAAGTGTACATAAGAGTATATACCTACATACACGTATATCCAGTTACCACAGACAACCGAATTTTCACTCTTCTCCTGAATGTCATTTCTTATGTCTGCTAGCTGTTGCGTCAGTTGCTTGCGTCGGAATGAAGTTCAAGTTGGAAAACTCATAACCACAAATATACACGTATACTCACACTTGTATGTGTATAAAATTGTAGATACAGAAGCAATAATTGCGTAATCACCGAACAGCTGCTGATTTTTCCTCTTAAGAAATTAAAAAACAAAAATAAAGAAAAAATAAACCGGAGGACCAAGAAAAATACTGTCATCGTTTAAATGCGAGTTCACTGTCTAACTGTAGTGCAAGCTGTGTGCGGATATTATTTATGTGAAATCCTTTTTTTATTTGATTTTTACAAATAAAAATGCACACTTGAGGAAGTAGTTTGTGACTTAGTTTTTAATAACTTTACTGTGTATAATTCCAGGTAAATGCTCATACTTGAAATATTTTTTTCAAATTGTCGGCAAAAATTCATAGTTTAAGGAAAATGTGTTGTCTTTACACCATCACTAGGTAACAGGACTACTCGTATAAACGCTATTCATATTTTTAGCCGCCTGGCTTGCGTTTTCGCCCTTATCTAAGGAAAACTGTAAAACATAGCGTATTTCCTCTTCGCTACTGTCGGTCTTTTTTTAGTACGAAATGTCAGCTTTCTAACGCCATCTAGAACCCTATCGCATTTATAAAACGCGAGATACAAACAAATAACGCATATTATTGGAAAAATAATGGATTTCTATTTATTACACCCAGTACCATGTGTGTTAGTTGAGATTTGCCGGTTTTTTAGATAAAGAAAACACTTAATTTTCAGAGGAATCTCAAAAATTTTTTATTCAAAGTATTGACCATTGGTTTCTACACATTTCGCCCATCTCTCAGGTAAATTAGGGATACCATTCCATTCCATTCTCTTTCGAGGCAAACCATTCGACGAGCCATTTTTCGGCTTCTTCAAAATTAGCGAAGCACTGCTCTGCAAGGGAGTGTCCCATCGATGCGAAAAGGTAATAGTCGGACGGGACGAGGTCTGGAGAGTACGGCGGGTGCGATAATATTTCCCAATTAAGTGTTTTTAATGTGTCTTTCACCAGTTTAGCGGTATGAGACGGCGTGTTGTCATGTTGCAAGATAACTTTGTCATGTCTACGGGTCCATTCCGACCGTTTTTCGATCAACGCATGATCCAAATTCATCATTTGTTGTCGGTAGCGATCCGTGTTCACCGTGTCACCAGGTTTTAACAAATCGTAGTACACCACACCACACCGGTCCCACCAAACACAGTGCATTGTCTTACGGCCAAAGCGATTTGGCCTTGCAGTCGATGGGCCAGCTTCACCAGGAGAAAGCCATGATTTTTTTCACTTCGGGTTTTCAAAATAAATCTATTTTTCTTCCCCCGTGACAATTCGATGTAGAAAAGATTTCCTTTCGAATCGTTGAAGCAGCATTTGACAAACTGTTTTTCGATTTTCCATTTGTCTATCGTTCAGCTGGTGTGGCACCCATTTTCCATATTTCTGGATCTTTCCCATGACTTTTAAACGTTGGCAAATTGCTCCTCGAGTCACATGTAGTGTTTCTGCCAATTTTTGTTGCGATTGGGTTGGATCAAACTCCGATAACGCCTGCAATTCCTCGTATTCGAACTTTTTCGCTGCACCACGATGTTCATTGTCTGTCAAATCGAAATCACCGCTTTTAAATTCACGAAACCATGTCTCACATGTTCTAATCACTGGAGCATATTCACCATAAGTTTCTACCAGCAACCGGTGAGCTTCAGCTGCTTTTTTCTTTTGATGAAATAAGAAAAGAAACGAATGCCGCAAATGCGTTTTACTTGGAACGAAACTCGACATATTCACTGAGGTAAACAAATATAACGCTATTATTTTGGCGGAATGTGACTTGCGTATTTTTGTAGGTTAATGTCAATAGAAAAAAATTACATACATGCCAAATCATAGAAATTTATACATATTGCTAGCGACATCTACTAGTAAAATCGGCACACTTCAACAAACACACCTGGTATATGAGTGGGTAATTTTTTCGCTGTTAAAAATCTTTCACGAAAAAATCACTCTTCAGATTTATGCTTATAATAAGAAAAATTCGAGACGAAGATATCTATGCATGACCTACGAATCTGTCGGTGATCCCCTTGCCGTAAAGAAAGTATTATTTACATTTCGTCCAAATCGAGGACTAAATGCACATCGAAGAAATAGTTATCATTACATGTTTTTGCCTTCTAAGCCTCCTGGAGCAGCTTTGCTGATTCCAGGATAATCGAAGTTATCTACCACTTCAAAGCTACGAAATAATATATCATGATCAATCTGTTGTATCTGAGCTATATAATATGGTCATCAGATCTATTTGGAAATTAATTAGTATTCCCTACTGGCGTAGACACCGCTTACGCGAATATTGCCGAGTTAACAACAGCGCGCCCTTCCTTCCTTTGTTTCGCCAAGCACAGTCTGGTCCTTCTCCACCTTATCTTTATAATGGAGCTGCTTCCATCGGCAGGTACTGCATAGATAGCTTTTAAAGCCAAAACCGCTTCATCCGTTCAAACGACATAACCTAGTCAACGTAGCTGCTAACTTTACATTTCAGTTTCCTACTCAGTCCAAAGTGGCACCTGTTGGCAAGAGTGATTCTGCGTTGGATTCCAAGGATCACATTATTATTGGTATTGATGCTGGTCCCTAAATGGATGAAATTATCAAAGACTTCAAAGTTCGCAACTGTAGAGACTCTTTGTTTAAAGACAGGAGATATTTCGTCTTGTTCTTGTTCGCTACCAGACCCGTACGCTTGGCTTGCTAATTCAGGTAGCAGAAGCAGAACTTACGGCGTGGTTCTTGACGCTAATGATATCAGTGACATCGACGTACGCCACCAGTTGTACATTATTATAGAAGATTGTACCTTTTCTATTCAGCTCCGCAGCTCGTATTATTTTCTCCAGCAATAAATTAAAGAAGTCACACGATAAGGAGTCACCCTGACTGAAACCTCGTTTGGTATGGAATGGCTTGAAAAGGTCCTTCATGACCCTGACGGGTCTTTTGGACTTGCTTAACATAACCTTGCAGAGCCAGAAAAGTTTTGCTGAAATATCAAATTCAAACATAGCCGAGTAGAGGCAACTTTTTTTCGTGCCGTCGAAAATTTTCTTTTTCATTTCGAGACGCGTTCAAACCGATGGCAAGAAGGACAGAGCTAAAATAACTAAACTCTTCATTTTGATTATGTCGTTATGCTTTTAGAAGGAAAAACTTTACAAGGAAATATTTGTTTAATGTAAATGAGAAAAAATAAATACATTTTCTGCTTAAAGTTAATCAACGTAGGTCCCTCCATTTTTTGTTTTTAGTTTTGTTAATCATATATATATTTTCTTCACTTTATCTACGTTTCTCTCCGTTGGTGATGTGCTGGATTATCCAGTGAGCTCGGTATCTTCGACGTCTTTACGGCCTCGTTGGAAACGCTTGTACTATTCCAGCCTTACATATAGCCGACTTATCATAGGTCATTTTACACATTTTACTACCTTTGATTCTGTTTTTTTTTTTTTTACATAAAACTCGATCAAACTTCGTTGAGCTATTTCACTTTTCAAAGAAATGCCACCGAACTCATTAAAGCACATCACAGACAATGTCAACAAGTAAAAAAAGCTTTAATTATTACCTTGTGCATAAAATGTTATATATTAGGTTTCCCCAAAAGAACCGGCGATTTTTCATACAGACGGCGTTGCCAATTTTTTTTAACAACTTGTAATAATTTCAATGTATTTTTTCTTTTGACAGTTATAAGCTATCACTTTTAGCTTGTTTAAAAAAAAAAAGTATGCGGAATTTTGATTATATTTGTTTGTTTTACTTTATTATTTCCTTAAAGGAAAAAAGGGCTTAAAAGAAACACTGTGTCGATGTTGGTTTGTCAAATTCCGCTGGGGAGATTTTTCACTCAAAGATAAGCCACGTTCAGGTCAGCCAAGTCGGATCGTCCTGTTACTGAACGTGAGACCTCAGAGAAGTTAAGTATACCAAAACCAACCGTTCATTATCCTATACTACATTTTGGACTGGTAAAAAAAACTTGATATTTGAGTACCACATGAATTGAAAAAAATTCATTTAACATCTAAACGCTTCAATGCTTTTGATATGCATCTTAAACGCAATGAATATGATCCATTTTTGAAGCAAATCATAACTGGAGATGAAAAATGGATTTTTTACAATAACGTCAATCGAAAACTATCCTGGTTCAAACATGATGATCAAACGATTAATTCGTATTTCTAATGTGAACATCGGGACAAATTGAATACATCCATCAAGTAAAAGCGGCCAGAATTGGTGAATCGGAAAGGTGTCATATTTCACCTGGACAATGCTAGACCGCACACATCTTTGGTCCCTCGCCAAAAACTCAGAGAGCTTGGCTGGGAACTGTTGATGCATCTATCATTTACCTTGCGGCGTCAGAGTACTATGCGTTTCGATTTTTGCAGAACTCATTAAATGGTAAAACTTTCGAACATGACAAGTCTATAAAATCGCACTTGATTCAGATTTTTGCAGACAAAAGCCAGAAGTTCTATGAGTGTGGAATAATGATGTTGTCAGAGAAATGACGAAAGGTCATCCAACAAAATGGAAATTATATAATTAATTAAAGTTCATTATAAAATTAAAAAAAAATGTATTTCTTCTAAAAACCGCCGGTTTCAATACAATCTTAGCTAAATTTTTACACTGAATCCGCATGTGAGATCCATTCATAAAACGTCAAAATCTATAATATTGAGAAAAATAAGGTTTATCTAGAATCTGGAAATAAGTTTAAAAATTAGAGAGTTTTCTATTAAGAGGTGTTATTTTGATATTCAAAGAAACATTTCTATTGAAAGGTTGAAGGTTTTGTTGTTTGTGTGGCCCACCTTGTGTGCCTTGCTGATAGAAAACGTTCTCGCGATAGCACAATCCGTTCATCGAAAAAATAAGATCTAATGACCTCGCCAGATAATACATTGCACCAAACAGTTACTTGTTGGGGAAGGAGAGGCTTTTAGAATTTGATCTTGGGCTTTCCGATCCCCAGATGGGACAGACGATATTTCAATGAAAATTTTATGGTAAACTTTAATGATTTCAATGCATTTTTTAAGCCTATAGATCCTCTTCTGAAAACAGTCAAAATCTTGCTTTTTTACACGCTTTATATTAGCTTCACTTGTATGTCAGTATGTCTGTCTGTCAGTTTGTAACTTTTTAGCGGTGACGCGATCCCAATATGAAATATTTGAAATGCGAATCGTTGCATACATCGTAGCGTTGACAGAATTAATCAGAGAACGTATAATAATCCATACTAATAATTATTATACGTTCTCTGATTAATTCAGAGAAAAAAAAAATCAAAATAGAGTTAATTAGAAAAATATATAAAATAAATATAGTTTAAAAAAAAACTAAAAAAAAACACGCTTTTAAAGAATATTAAACTAAAAAGTTGAAAATAATTTTGGAAATAAACTTAAGACAATAGTATATAAAAAATACTTGTATAATTAAGAGAAAAGCGTGGGGCGCTCGATATATGGAAATTATGGTACAAAGCGCAGCACGCTTTTCTCTTAATTATACAAGTATTTTTTATATACTATTGTCTTAAGTTTATTTCCAAAATTATTTTCAACTTTTTAGTACAATATTCTTTAAAAGCGTGTTTTTTAGTTTTTTAAACTATATTTATAAGCTTATCAAATTCAACATTAACCGCATTAATTTTATCCTTCTTGCTATTTAAGACCTTTCCTTTGAAATATTTACATTGTTCGAAATAACCAGAAAACACAAGGTGCTATACCCAGGAAATATGGTGCTAGACATATTACTTCGATTCCAGAGATCACAATAAAATTACTCCTATTTCCACTCTTCGCAGTTACCGTCTGATCCCTTCCCAGTGGAAGATCAGCTACATTTTAGATCGGATGAAGTAAACTGACATCATTACTTTTGCTGCTGAATTTTTTGCTTTTGTTGCTTAAATTTTTCGGATGGGTTTGGTCAATTTGGGCTCTGTACCATGGTCTGCTGCTTGGTTTCTGGATCATACTTGTAGAACTAAGATTTTTCACCAGTAATGACTTTACTACAGTCTCTAGGCTAACCATTTTCGAATTTGTTTAGGAAAACTGGAGCAAAATGCACTCGAGCGTTTTATGGACCTCATTTGCCCATTGCATTCAAGCTCAATTCATTAGTAATCATTGCTTGTGTCAATCGGAGGTCTTCGTCGCTTTTGGACTTCACCAGAGCTACAGTGGCGTGATCAGTGGAAGATTTTCATCGATCTTCTCGGTGCACGTCCTCTACGGAAAAATGTTCGGTCTGGAATCTTCGGAACCGCATAGAAATAGTTTTTAAAGACTGTGTAATCGTTCCATATACAATTTGGCATTTTTGAATATTTGTATTGGCTGTAAATTACGTCGAAACCTGAAGAGAATCACATGGCGAACTTCAATTTGCGTTGGTGGTGGAATGTCGTCTGACCTATCCTCAAATATCTTGCCTTTTCTCGTCTCCATTTTAGACGATTATTCTATAATTTGAAAGGAGGACTAATAAAGTAATTGCAAAGGATTTGATATTTTTAGATTTAACAAAAACAAATTGGAAGTCATCAACTGACCGAACTTTTGTTAATCTCCTCGTATTTTTAAATTTTTATAAGTAGTTTTTACCTGTTAAATGTCAAAAAATGATAGCTTCAAAAGTGACATCTAAACGAATGGCAGGCTATTCAAAATAATGGCTCCTATTAGAAAACCCTAACATTTTTATATATATTACTAGCTCTACCCAGCAACGCTTCGCTGTCGCACATGCTCATTGAATGTATGAAAAATTAATCCTGGGATATCTTTTTATCATAATTTTATTCACTTAACACTTGTGGTAATACAAAATTTTTACCATTGACATTGGTAAACTTCCCGGACGAAAATTAAACCTTAAATAATATTTTTTCGAATAGGACAGTCCCTGGTCCACTTCCTGGAGAGAAATGTAGTCTCCCTGTTAATTATAGAAAAAAAACCACTCATGTACCAAATTTTAAGTAAATCGCACCATAAATAAGGTTTTTTCGAATAGGTCAAGCCCTGGTCCACTTCCCGAAAATTTTTTTCGTAAACCCCTTCCCAGGTATCACAAAAGCAATCTCAAGAAATTTCAAATCAATCGGCCTTTAACTTTTGGTGAACACCCGATCCGCGGATTCAAAAGGGTTTTTTTGGAATAGGTCTTTCTTGTAAACCTTTCCAGATATCATAGAAATAATCTGATAAAATTTTAAGACATTTTTAGAGATTTTTTGAAATTACTGGATTTTTCCAAGTGGACATAAGATTTTTATATATAAGATACTTGGCACTTTATAACCGCTAAAGCAATTTTCGGCCGAAGTCCTCTGCTTCAATTTGTAGTGTGCGTCGGGACAGGACTCAAACCCTGGACTTCCGAATGGCACTACGCAATGTGGTAATCACTTGGTTATCGGGTTAGATACCAGTTTTTTAAAAAGAAATCTTACCAATGCGCTAATTGTTTTTGTTACGCTAAGAATGTTGAAATAAGAATTTTCTTATGGACAAACGAATGCAGCAGAGAGACGAGGCTGAATTTATATATATTTTTCAAAAACGCGCTTAGGAACGCTCAAATTGCATATTAATTGTTGACATCACTGCTCAGTCAATTCAGGCTGAGAGAATATTTGTACGGAATCGGCGTAAGGTTGAACTGTCCCATTAGCATTTCCTTACTCTGAATTGACACGCAAAAGGGCAACCGAAATATCACTTTTCTACACCAAATTCATTTGTGCGTGTTCATCTGTCATTTTTATTTGAGCAAAATATTTAATGTGCCGAAGCGATTAAAACTGAATTTCCTTCATTTGCGCCAACAGCGGCTGGATCATCATTTATTTTTAATGTCGCTTGCTAAATGAACCATTAGAGGTCTTCCAATTAGTCAAACTAAATACACATAAGCGCATACGGACCATTTGAATTATTTAATATGCTTAGCAGAACTAAAACAACAACAAATAAAAGCACATAATTAAGTGATAAAATAATTAACAAAATGAAATGTAGGAAAAGTTCAACGAATACGAAAGTTCATTATCACTGTGTCAACCGAAGTTACTCAAAGGCTCTGTATGTATGGTACATATGTATGTGCAAGTATAATGTGTATGCTTATATTTATGGTATGTGTCTATGAATACATATATACACGTATGTACACATGTGTAACCTCTCCTAGCACTCAAAAGATGGAACAATAAAATATTCACGAGCTGAAAAGTCAAAAGCCATTGTTCATGTCACGTAGCGAATTTACGATATTTCCTGCGTGGAAAGCATTTTGGTGGCATATGAGAGTGCTGCAATTGCAACAAGTCGCACTGCATTTGTCCGAAAATCGAATATTACACAAGCCAGTGTCAGCTGTTGTTAGACTGAGCGGCTGCCACATTCACCAACTGAGGCCGGTCGGTGCGTGGCGCGCTGGCAATGATGGCGCTCAAAATACACACTTACACATCTACCTACATATATGGTATACACACAAGCAAACAAGCAAGCAAGCAAACGATTTATGCAAATTGACGGCACACAGTGCACATGCGTTCGTCTGCATTCGTGTTGTTGTTGTTGTTGTGTATTAGCGCATAGCTTGTTAAAAAGTGAATCTGCAGCTGACACTATACAAGCGAAAAATAAAAAATATAAAAAAAAATTAAAAATAAAAAGCTGCAAATTTGTGGCTTACCGTCTGATTATGCAATGGCTTAGTGGAAAATGCCAACAACTCAAGTCACTTGAACCATTTTGACAAAACTTGGGTGTTAACTCGACCAAAACTACAAGATTGCAATCTTTCTTGTATGACCACACATATATCTGCATACATAAATAACTATATAACACCCCTTGCAGGGACAAATACTAGTTGTTAACTAAAATCTAACTAGTTTCCATTTTTACACCAACTAGTTCCATGTTAGCAACAGGTATTTTTAATACGGCAATGTTCTACGAACTGCCCATTGTCAATATATGCATCAGCTTCATACTAGTTAAATATTAGTTCATATATACCAGTTAAAATACTAGTTGGTTCATACCAGTTGAGAACTAGTTCAAACTGTTGTACCGATTTTAAGTAGGCTGCTATATATAGGTCTGGCCTAGGCAACGCTATGTGTTGCCAGGTGCAATCTGACATTTCCATTGGAAAGTTTGATATTTTTTAGCATAACATCACTCAGAACGTTTTGTCATTTAATCGTGAATTGTTTCATTTACAAGGAATTATCATATTCATATTCATCTCGGCCAAAAATTGGAATTAACTCGTGAACATTTTCGTGCGATCATTTTTCATAACTTTCGACGCGGATTATCAGGACAAGAGTGCATCGATGAATTAAAATCTTTGTATGGCTATGAAGCACCATCCTATAGCACTGTGAAAAACTGGTACAACGAATTCAATCGTGGCCGACGCTTGCTCAAAGACAAATTCCGTAAAGGTCGTCCAAAAACAGCCGTTGTGCCAGAAAACATCGATGCCGTACGTGAACTGATAATGCAAGACCGTCATGTAACATACCTTCAGATAGAGGCATGCCTATACATTTCTCCCACCAGCATACATTCGATATTGCATGAACACCTGGCCGTAAAAGAGATTTGTTCTCGTTGGATCCCGCACAATTTGACAATCGCTCAAAAAAAGGCTCGTGTGGATTGGTGTAAGGAAATGCTGAAAAAATACGATCGCGGTGCTTCAAAAGACGTTTATAAGATCGTAACAGGTGACGAATCATGGATCTATGCGTATGAGACAGAAATATATATAGCAGCCTACGTAATGATAGTTTTTGTGTGTGTTCAGGTAGGTTTGAGAAAGGTTTTGATAAACTCCTTT
This sequence comes from Ceratitis rosa, assembly GCA_037013455.1. Classification (NCBI taxonomy): domain Eukaryota; kingdom Metazoa; phylum Arthropoda; class Insecta; order Diptera; family Tephritidae; genus Ceratitis; species Ceratitis rosa. The sequence continues at coordinate 7,502,697 of JAWMAG010000020.1, read as the reverse complement.
GACGGGAAATGTGACTAGAGCCCAACTTATTTGAAAAAACTCACTGGTTCACTTTACTTGAAATTTGGTACATTATTTCTTTCCAGAAACTGAACTATATATTTGAAGCAAAATTAAAACTCTTCATCTTTTTTACATTCGAAAAATATATAAAAAACCACAAATATGTGGTTGTAGCGGCAAGTATTTGTAATTGTCGGCAGAATACTGCATTCATATACTAGAATTTTCGTAAACTAGTCCAGATTTGGTCCTTTAAATACTAGTAAAATTTTAGTTTACAGCAAACTAATATGATTTCGTCTTAAAAATACTAATATTTAACTAGAATTTTTGCATACTAGTCTATCTTTTCCCTGCAGGTACTCTGCATGCATATCTTTACATTATAATGTGTTGCATACACTTTGTCCATGTATGTATATATGTGTATGTGTGAGTATGTTTATTAGTAAAATGCAAGCCCGTCTTAGCCAAGCATGGCGGGCGCAGGCTCTGCTCTGCTGTAGTTCTGCTTAACATTTTAACTTTGGTGTTTTCTTACAACTTAACACACGACGCGAGCTTATTACATGAGTAGTTTGCTGCTTCGAAAAAATTATATGTATTTGCATTTCCATAAATATTTGATATACCATACACACACATAAGCAGGCAGTTGGCACTTCCAGTGATTTGTTTAATTGTGCAAGCGAAATAATCAAATTAATAATTGTTATTATTATTATTTTTTTCCAAAAGTAAAATTATATGCAAAAACAATTTTTGTGCGATAAACGAGTATGTATGTATGAGTGTTAAAGTGAAACTAAATGAATTTGAGTGTGAAGTAATCACAGGTCACAGATGTCTATGCGGAAGAGTATGCTTATGGAGTATTTAAAATATTTTATTGGAGCAAGTAATATCGCGCCAGATAAATTCAAAAGACAAAAAAAAAACTGAAAATGATAAAGAATTAAAATAAATACATTATCAGCTATCAAAAATAGTTTTATTTTCAGATTTTTAATGGTAATATATATTTAGGTGCATATTTTTTCAAGACCTTCAGGATTCTGGAGTATTTTTAAAAGCGTTCCTCGAAATACATATAAAAGGCGATCGGTTTCGGGGTTCCCGACTTCTTTAAAGAAAAAAATACAGAAAATTTAAATTGCATGGGGAATTATAATGTTTATTATCATTCGAAAGAAAATTATTTGGCATTTATTTCCTAAAGATTATCTATTCCAAATGTAAACCGCGGCTACGCCTCAAATGCTCCATCCGTTGAACCCAATTTTCGATGCCTCATTCGAGCATTTCGACTGGTGACTGGCGAATGACACGCGTGATGTTTTTCTCCGGGGACTTAATCGAAGCGGGATTGTCCGCATGGACTTTAGACTTTACATACAGCCAAGTCGTTCCATACGTCAATCCAAGTTGAAAATGTAATCATTTTCAGGTGTAAGTCTTTCCATGATGAAATGGCAAAAATTACTGAACAAAAATAACTTGACAGCTTTACACGAACTACGCATGATCTGTTAAAAAAAAGACTTTCGAAAAAAGTATCTCTACTTGGATCATGCGTTATACTTATATACACATTTTAACTAGTTTTAAACTATAATTTACCAATTAAACCCACCATTCTGAAGGGATAATATCATAGTGTCCTTCAGTTCGGTTCAGTATATCGGTATAATTCTTGATAACAAACTTATATTGACAGCGGGACCGACAAAGCGCACCGAATTGGGAATACCTGCTGAGGGACTCTTGTGTCAAAAGGAAGTGGTGCATTGGCTTTATACAAGTTTCGTAAGATACATGTTGTTTTTGTTGTAGTTATTGTTATAGCGTAGTCATCGAGGTTATAATAGGAAGCCGAAGAACCGAGTTGTTTCGACGGGAGGGAGAGGGGGGTTTAAGGAGTTGCTTTTAAGTGGCAAGAAAAGAAGAGGCTAGTGCCGTGCGGAGACTCATTGCGTGCAGGAAATACGCTGGGTATGTCCGGGTAAGCTCTGGATAGGTAAGAATTTAGTCGACTACAATATCCACATCTTAATAGCGACAGCTCGAGCTCTTCGTCTGCAATGGGTCGTGGTATCACTCCGATAATGCCGTTCACTGAAAGAGAGTTCGAGAAGATGTCTACGTACCCTCAATGAATCGTGTTTTAATCGTTCTTGTATGTGGTGCTGAATGCTTGTTGTTCGTGTTAGTCGAGTATTCCCTTCCTGATTTACCTAGGATGTAGTTCAGCTTATAGGAAGTGTCCAGTGGCGTTGTTTTTTGACAGCATAGTTTGTAACCGGCCGGCTTGTATTTTGTCAGCAACGCTACTTTGTCTTTTCCCCACATTGAAAACTTTGTTACGGCTCCGCGAAAGTGCCTCCCAGTCGGAATTTTTACGCCATCGGCCTTCACATCGAGCTCGCGCCGATACTCCTTCGTTCAGCTAGTGAAGAGGGTAGCAGTGGATTTCGCGAGTTGTAGCTGTAATTGTCTTATCTTAGGAAAGGTTGTCGAAATATTAGTTCACTTTCGAACATATCTCATCAATATCATGACCAGACGATATCGGGCAGTCATCGGCATTATAGACACCACTATCGGTAATACTGAAGATATCCTTAAGGAAATTAAACGTGTCGACGTAAAGTCGGGTTAACAGTATATTTTGCTTAGTACTAGCAAGAGTTTAGTCTGTTAACTATTTTCTTAAGCTCCACTGCTTTAAACAACATTTGAAACCGCTGGTGGTGTCTGACGCTGTTAATGGCTGTATAGCCTGAACAGAAGAGAACGAAACTCTGAAGCATATATATATATATATATATATATATATATATATAGAATATATATATGTATTCTTCTTTATTCTTTCTTATCTCTATAACTCTTACAACTTATCTGGTGTTACCATTTTTTTTCTCTCGGAAATAAAACTGCTTGATATCAAAGTAATTTTTACTGTTTATTATATAATATTTTCATATTTTTAGCCGTTTTAAATTAATTTGAGGGCTGCCTTTTATATCTTGGCATTTGACAACCCTGCTGTTGCAAACGGGCAACCTACAACTTTATCGTTTTTTTTTTTAATTCAACTTTTGGTATAGTAAAATCAATTGAGGTCACTACAAGGCGAATTTCCTGAAGGTCTTAAAAAATCAGTTATTGTTACAGAAATTATTTATGCTATGCGCAAACTGATATTGCAAAATCGGCATGTAAGCTATCGTGAGATTGAAAAAACTATATGCATTAGGGGGATCACGACAATACGAGATTTCTCACATCGACTGAAACAACAGCACTTTTGAGCATTCAGTATATCGATTTTATGGTTCGACTACCGTATAGTCCCAACTTGGCACTGAAAGACTTCTTTTTATTCCCGTAAGTAAAAAACAAACTAACAAAACAACGTATTTTTCAACACCTCAAGAGGTAGTTCATAAATTCAGAACTAATCTTTTGCAGATACTTCAAACAGAGTGGCAAAAGTGTTACATCAATTGGTTGAAACATATTTATGATAATTAATATTTGTTTTTTTTTTTATAATCCTGAAATATTAAAGGCAGCCCTCATGAAATATCTGATATATATACGTATCTGAAGAGTATTAAGTCTTGCTCGAATTTTTAAGATTTAATTTCATAGGTAGAACCCTCACGCCGAGGGACACTTAGAGCAAAATAGCCAGTTCAGCCAACAAATTCTTTATTTATACCTTTCTTCAGAAGGAGAAGAGTTAGAGCCATCAAAAATTATATCGATATGATCAGAATGACGAATTAAGTTTATGTAGCCACATTCGTATGTCCGTTCGTTTGTAGGCAAACTCTATTCTTCAGCTTTCGATCGGATCACTTCAACAAATATGCGACCGCTTTTTCCGATTTGAGGGTTTGAATCATAAATCCGTTAAAAAAGCAGCTAAGGGCATATCATTTTCTTCACACGTATAAGATAATCCTTTTCGGGGTTTCAAAAGTACACCACTGTTTTTGACATTTGCCAAACTTAACTGTCAAACCAAAGATGTTTTGTTCAAGTTAAAATTCAAGGCATTTAAGAAAATGGATCGCCTAAGAACCGCATATTGCGTTAAAATTGTTACAAAAATGGTGATCCAAAGTGGCCACATTTCGTGCTTTAAGAAGAGCTTATGGTGAACATAATCGTCCAACTACTCAAGCAATTAGTAAATCTTAAAGAAATTTGAAGAGACTGGATCGATTACAGATATTTTAAGACTTGCGCATCATGGCTTTGCTTATTTCATCCCAAATATCGGTAAAATAAGTGAAAGTCTAGCCGATGACCCGAGTGAGTGAGCATTTCTCGACCTGCTTAAGAGCTGAGACTTCTTACGGCACACTATGGCGTGCTTGTGCTTGAAAAACAGGCAGTGGATGACGATTTTTCGAACAAAGTTTTCTTCAGCGACGGGGCACATTGCTCAGTCGGGAGAATGTAAATAAGCAAAAATGTCACATTTGGCACGCTGAAAATCCTCCAATAATTGAAAAGAGCTAATTACGCTAAAAAAAACGTACTCTCTGGTGCGCTCTTTCCTCCGGAAGTGTGATTATATATTACTCCTTTTAATTGTGAGAGAAATTTCCCGGCCACGTAATCTTTCATCTTGACAATGAATGAATTGGCTACCAAGGACGTGAGTTTTTTACACCGCTGGAATTTTTATGCTGATAAACCTTTAAATCTTGAACACCTGAAACCAGCATTCGGCAAGTTATGGCTGAGATACCGCTCAAATATGTTTCAAACAGTGGTCGAAAATTACCTCAAACGGATCGAATTTTGAAAATATTCGCAAGGCGATCATTTGACCTATGTAGTGTTTCACATACAAATAATGCCGAGGCTCAAACTTCATAGTAAGAAAGAAATTTCATAAAAAAAAATATTTTAAATGGATTTTATTTACGTTTAGTTTCAAAAAACCAAATTGGATAACCCTATATACTACCCTAAGCTTAATATGATCAAGAAAGCTAAGAAGGCTTCACATATTTATGTATTTTCTTGCTATAACTACGTTTCGCTAAGAAAAAACATATATATTGTAACACAAAATCTTCAACAAAAGAATGTGGAAAATCCGTACATTACTCCACTGTAAGGAATATAAGGTATAGAAAGTAATAATATACAGTAAATTATCAATTTTATTTCATATACAAAACAATTAAAGGTAAAAAATTAAGGGGTAAAGCAGCTCTAGGATTTTGGCAAACGCAATTTTTGTTTTTTTTTTTGCTCAGAGTGTACCTTTGGGTACTAGAAATGGCAATTAATTTTAAAGTGAAAAAAATATTTCAAATTGCTGAACTTTTTATTTTGCTACAGCCCCTCAGAGCGTGCACTGAGTACAATGAAAACTTTAAGAGCGTTTTACTCAAAATCGCATTTTGCAAACTGGGAGGACAGATTATACGGACCCTATTGCATTGACTTATCTGAAATTTTGATGGTAGTTTCACAAATACATTGGAAGTGAGTAGCCGTTTTTCGATTAAATGTAAAATCAAAGTTTTTAAAAAAAAGTGTGCCGCTTTCACAAAAACTAGCAAAAAAATAAATCCGTACTTACTTCCAAAGACCATAGTTTGTAGATCATGAGAAGAAATTGGGCTACCTGTGGACGTCTTTCAAGAAAACATGCAGAAATCTCCGCTAATGCTTTGCCTGGCATTTTGATGCTTCTGCCATAAATCGTTAAGATTCTGACCAAAGCATGTTCGATTGGGTTGAGCTCTGGCGATTAAGGGGGCCTGTCGAGTACTTCAATGCTGTTGTTTTTAAGCGAAGGAAGATGACGTCCGAACTTCTAAGCTCCTGTACCAACCTTGTTGAAGGATATCAACATATTGGTTGGCATCCACTCGTCCGGCAACCTTTACACAACGGACACACACACACTTTTTACATCATGACAACGTGCTAACCCACAATAACGATTAATTTTATGGCAATTTCTGGGATCGAACAAATACGTCCAGCACCATATTCCCCGGATATAGCACCTTGTGGTTTCTGGTTATTTCTAAAAATTAAAAAAAAAATATTTCAAAGGAAAGCTCTTTGATAGCAACGAAGAGATAATAATTAGTGCGGTTAATGCTGAACTTGATAAGCTCAAGAAACAATATTTTGAAGACTATTCTCAGAAATTAATCAATAGGCTCAAAAAAGTGCATTAAAATCAATGGCGATCTTGTAGAGAAAATAAAAAAGGACAAAGATTTTTTTTTCAAGTCAACTAACCAAACTTTTGTTAACCCCCTCGTATGTATAATTGGCTATATGTAACCGCTGAAGCGATTTTCGGCCGAGCTCCTCCTCCAATTTGTGGTTTTGCGTCTTGATGTTTTTCCAACCTATAGTTTATACTAACTCGCCTCCGAACGGCTGATGGATTTTTATGCGGAGCTTTTTTTCATGAAATAAACTCAGAAGGGGTGACATTCCAATTGCAATAAAAAAATGTAGCTTAATTTTTTTTTTTTTTAAGTTAATTTTCTATATCTTTTCAATGTTAGTAAAACACCAGGATTTGAACCAGAGTCTTCAGAATGGCAGTACGCAACCACCCGGCTGCCGCAAAAAAGAAAATTATATATGTTACCTAAATATATCAAGTTAAACAATTTGGATTTCTATACACGCCCAAAACACTTCCTTAATTTCAAAAACATGTGCAGACTTACGAGTGCACTTCTACACATCAAAGCAAAAAATGCATTGTCATTTTTAAAAATTACCAACCAAACACCTACACTGACCAGAAAAAAAAAACAAATTTGTAAAATGTTAGCTACGCTGTTATACTCCAAAAGACTCCTCAATTTGCCAAGCAGGCAGTAAGTACAAACCAACAAGTTCGTCGCTTAAGTCTTCTGTACGTTGCATTTTTCAATGCGCTTCATGGAACCCCATTGCGCTGCATTAAACCGAATGCATTTCAGACATCAATTGCAATTAAAAGGCATAAAAATAACAATAATAAAATTACAGTTGAAACCATTAAACTATTGCAACATTCTGATATCGAATTCGCCTCTCAAACAACGCACAATCAACGCGAGTACAATTGTGGTGGCGCGTCAAGGAAATAAAGTCAAGTCGATATTTACGAAAATGCAACGAAAAACAACTAATTTACATGAAAAAAATATTAGAAAAAAAAAATATAATATGAATTAAATATTAAGAGCAAAATCTACTGCCGAGTGAGTGATCTTATCGGAGAGGTAGAAAGAGAGACTCTAAGCCATTCACTAACTCAGTATCTATGAAAACATGCAACAAGAGTATTAAATGAGCTCAATATAAGCGCTGCAGAGCTTCAAATCTTCAAGCACCCAAAATGAAGAGCGCAGTTCGAGGGTAACCATTACCGGCGAGTTAATGCCGCAACATTTACTTTAAAAGTCCGAAACACAGCAAAAGGCAATGACAGATGGGTAGAAAACGTTGAAGCGGCAACAACGACTCTCAGATAGCAATAGCAAGCAACAGAAGCAGCAGCAGCAGTGATACGAAAATATATATATATATACGCATGCGGTTTACAGTGCGCGAAGTTTGCATTTTCTAGAAAGCAGCGAAAAGAGTGTGAAATAAATCAGTGAAAAAAACGTTGGATTAAACAAAATAAATCGATTTGTAAAAAGTGTTGCCATTGCAAAGTGTAAAGGAAGCAAAAAAAAATAGCAACAATATATACACATTATATTTTTCCTCTTTTTTTTTTGGTTTGTTGTGTGGAAAGAAAGTTGAGTGAAACGAGCGGAAGAAACGAAAAACGAATATTTAAAGCAAACGCACTTCCAGTGAATGACAACACAGCAACAACAACGGCTAACAAAACAAATTAATACAACAAAACGCTAATTCACAACAACAACAACAACAACAACAGCATTAACTAAATCGTGGCATTACAAAAAATTTTGTGCGGCGGTTTCGGTCGACATTCAATCCATTGGCAGCAGCGATCGCAAGTAAAAGTGATTTTGTTACGGAACGCAACGCACGTCGTCTTCGTCGGTGTGGAGACAAAGTATCATACAGCCATTTGGTTGCGGTTTTTTATTTAAATATTTTCTTGCATTATTTTGGCACGCACTATCACATAACCGTTAAAAAAAATCTTGCATATCTGCTGATCAACTTCGACTCATCCAACTTTGGCTGAAATATTCAAAAGCGGCTGCTGGTGAAGAAGACAACTTTTCAACTAAAAAAACAACAATAAAAACCAGCATATCAACAAAATGAAGGTGAGTTAAGACAAGTGAGAGTGTTTTCATGTATTGCTATGTAATGTCCGAGTGCGTATGCGAGTAAATAGCACTTGCGGCGGTGGCGGCAGGTAAACAGAAAATTCCAAATACGTAAAAATGTCGTCAAAATTATTTACCAAATGCGCGAAGCAAGTTTATGCACTGCAAATAATTGAAAAAAAAAAAACAAACAAAATATAAACAATTTAAATGATTGAAATAAATGTAAAAATAAAATAAAAATAAAAAATATTAAAGCTTTATATATTTATGTACGCTCATACATACACATTGTAATAATAATTTTACATTTTAAAAAAGGAAAAAAAAAAAAAAACAAATCCGCATGTGTGTTGCAAAAGTAGTGAAAGCGCTCAGCATACATAAGTAACGCATCATCATCTTTTAAAAATTCAATATTGATTATTGAGTTTAGCTCTTGTGGGTTTATGGAAAAGTATTGATAAATTAAAAAGTCTCATCGGTTTTTACATATTTTTGAACAACATTTTCTTTTAATGAAAATTTATCTTAATTAATTAGATATTGCTCATTATCATCTATGGCCTTCTGCCAATTTTTATGTGATAATCAAAAATATATGAGATCCACCCTTTCCGTTTATTTTTTTCTAGTGATCTAATACACTTTTTTTTGAAGAACTTGGTGCAAGCTAGTTAATTGTTGACACTAGAATTCGCATTTAGCCATTTCGCCAGGTTGTAGCAGTGCATAAAATATAATTGCCTTCCAATCCTACCAAACACTCATCACCTAATTAGGTTATCCACTTCTTTTTCAAATATTTCTATTTATTAACTGAATCTGCTTCAATATCAGAAGCCTCACAATAAGTTGTCAAATCTTAAAAACCAAATTAAAATATAATATATATTAGGAATGGGCTCAGTGTCGCTCCTTGCAAGGGAAGTAAGTCCCTTCTCCTCGGGCACGTTTGACTTATTGCGGAGGCTAAGGTGATATCCAAAGGGTTCGTATGTTTGTGCAGTTTTGCTATGTATTCTTGTGTAACGATTTCAATCTCTTCTTTGATTGTGCGTATATTTAAATACATATTTACGGATATTTTTATTACGCATATACCATGGCGCACCTGTTATTATTCTCAACATTTTCCAAATGGAATCTTTATTTTATATCTAAATTAAATGTAAATGTGTTATATCTAAACTGGATTCCGTACATCCATATCGGTTTTATAGTAATATATCTCATAGGTCTATTCGGTGACACGCGACCGTTTGAGGGTTATAAGTGTCGCTTCCAAGTTAATCGTCTATCCAAGTGAATGCCAAAGTATTTGATTTCGTTAACTTGATGAGAGGGCACGTTTTTGGCCTTAATGAAAAGTGATGTTTTTACATTATTTTCATTAACTTTTATATGCGATTTCGCTGGCCATTCTTCAATTAGTTTAAGATGCTGCTCTAACACTTTTGTGGCTATTATGTGGCAGCGAACAAAATGTAAAATATTGGTCCAAAAACACTACCCTGCGGAACACCTGCCGTAATTGGACACTCTTCTGTTATGTATTCATTTACTTTTACTATGAATCGCCTGCAACGTGTTAGGTAATGATTTTTTTAATTTTATAAATGAGGCCATCTTTATCAAATGCTTGTGCCACATCAACAATAACGGCCGAGCAATACTCTCTGAATTCGAAAGCTTCAACTATATCATATTTTATATGATTTACTTGTTCGATTGTGCATGTTTTTCACGAAAACCGAATTGATTTGTAGAAATAAGATCATTTTCACGGAGAAAAGGAGTATTTTTTGATAGCACCACTTTTTCGAAAAGTGTGAATAGGCAAAGCAATAGGCTAATTGGTCCAAATGATGAGGCCAGGGTTGCGTTTTTACCTGGTTTCCTAGCTTTAATGTGGCAGTGAAAAACTTTGCAAGAAAAACAAAAGCAATACTTGGTGAGATATGATCGTCTCCTGGAGATTTTTTGGGATCTAAGGCGATAACAATATTTTTTTGTTGAGGCATAGATGCTCCGAAAGTAACAGTGTATCTTGGAGCAGCATGGTTTGTTGACAAAGGCGCACTATTCATAGCAGTATTTGGTTGAAATACTGTACTGAGGTGCTCTGCAAAACAAGACGTCTTTTCTTAATCCACTTTTTTCATCTTTTATTCTCTTATTTAATACATTTTTCATCGCTTCAGAAAATATTCGATTTTGCCTTCTTTCATTGATTATTTTACATTAATTTATGTGGCAACCAAACATCGTGGTTCTTTAAGTAGCCAGCATCTTTTAAACGATTTTAGCATGCCGGTGTTGTTGTTGGAGAATTTTATTACTGATCAGGAGGAGATGTGTCTTCTGCAATAAAATTTCCAGATCGACATAAAACAAATAACGAAATGAGTCATCTAATTGTCAGTAATTACTTGAATATAAGTTGTATAAGACTATTTTTGACATGGAAAATTAATGTCTATACAAAATTAAGTTAAATTTTCTAATGTCCACCCCTCCGAGTGTATTTCGGACATGAAATAAAGGCTCCTCGTTAAAAAAACATCAGCCGTTCGGAGGCGGCTTAGTATAAGCTGTAGGTCCCTCCATTTGTTGGAAAAACATCAAGACGCAAAACCACAAATTGGAGGAAGAGCTCGGCCGAAAATCGCTTCAGCGGTTACAAAGTCCCAATTATATATATAAGACTATTTTTAAACTAGTTCCAATTGCAACTAATTTAACGCGCTTCACTGGCAAAATAGAAAAGCTTTAGATTTGTATTTTCCTTTTGAGTAATTAACAACTTTAATATTGATTTAACACTAGTTCTGAACTAGTTCCAACGACAACAAATTAATTTCAATAAAAGAAATTTAAATAATAAAAGACTTCCCCAAATCAACGAAATATTTCAAAATATATATTTTATGATTTAACAAAAAAATCACATCCTGGAGACTAAAAAAAATCCTGTTTTTATTTAATTCAAATCTTGCGGTAATTTTGGGTCAACCTATATATTATATATAAATAATAATTGGAAGATAATCATTTCTTGTACATGTATTTATATTTCTATTTCAGAGCTTCCTTTACCTTTTTAATTTATTTAAAAACTATACCACTATATTCATCGTAAATATAGAGAAATAGGTATAAATATATTATGGCTATGGGTTGGCTTTTATATGCATTAATTTGTGCGTTTTTTCCGAAAATTAAGACTTTATTGTGAAAAAATTGTCTTGATCAGCTCCTAATACTTTTGCAAGTTCTTCTTGCGTCTGGCATGCATCTGCGTCGAGCAAAGTCTCGAATTCTTCGTCTTGAATTTTTTTTGCCTGTCCGTCGTCTAAGTCGAAATTGCCACTTTTAAACCGTGCAAACCACTTTTAGCACGTTCGTTCGGCTAATGCATGGTCACTATAAACGTCCAGTAAAATATGATTTCGACTTTCGGTAGCACTTTTCTTCAAGTTAAAGTAATGAAGAAGCACTCCCCTCAAAAACACTTTATCTGGTACAATTTTCGGCATTTTCAAAAGAATGAAACAAATTGTTGTTTACGCTAAAACAAATGACATCTACTGAAAACGACGCGAAATGACACTACCTTTGAAATGAATATAGCCACAGATGAACACGACGCGAAATAATACTAGTAGAGCCCTCTCTTAGAAAACCGCATTAATTAATGCATACACCCAATAATTCGGGATTTGAAGACAAAAACCAAAGATTAATCATTAAAAATTGTATTTTGTTTTTTAAGATAGACAACTCGCAAACAAACGGTTGTGTACCACTCAGAATTTACTATTCTGCGTTATTCTAGTAGTGTGGTTGCAACATGTCCAGTATTTTCAACAAAAAAATCGGCAACCGTTTGATTGGAAGTGCTATGTGCGTGAACAATTTTTGTTTGATTCAGCTCATCTTTAAATACCCTTACAGTCGATTGCTGTTTACTTTCGGGCTCACCCTCCCACGATTCATTACCTATCACGATACCATAGTCGTGTTTCGAAGCACCGCTATCGCATCTTCTTAACATTTCTCTCACCAATGAGTCTGCTATTGAGGTGATTGACAGATTGTGTGGGATCCAACGTGAATAAAAAATTTTTACAGTCAAATGGTTCCACAAATGTCTATAGTTATTCGTTTCGATCTCTCGATAGATCACATGGCGATCTTGCAATATCAGTTTGTACAAAGCTTCAATAGTTTCCTTTTTGTCGACTTCCGGCAAATTCATCTTGGAGTGATCTGTGACCTCGATAAAATTCCCCCTACCGATGTGATCTGCATTGCCGTTCACTGATACTTGATGGAAGTTAATTGCCAAAAGCTGAATTAAGTTCATTGATGCACTGTTACTGAGTTAATCCATGTCGAAAGTTGTAAAAAAGTTATCACGCGAAAATGTTTACGATTTCAACATACCTATATATATAAACAACATAAATACAGCTCGTATGTCAAAGCTTTCTAAACACTTGTGACATCAAAAATGTCAGATTTTACCATAAAGTTGTCAGTTGCCCTGTTTCAACACAAGGGTTGTCAAATCCCGAAACATAAAAGGCAGCCCTCACATCGTTATTTAAAAATCCATATGGTTTCAATAATTTGAATTTTTAAATATGTAGATACTTAGTACAATTTTTAGCTAAAAGCTTATATAATTATAAATATTACAAAGCTAGTTATATTTTACACTAATAACTAGTTGTTTTCGAATTAATTAATTCATCAAAATTAAAATTGGTGGACTTTTTAAAATCCTGCAGGGTTTTAGCACTGAGTTTCTAACTTAAAATCAATAGAATTAAACATAATATAATTATTTAGTTTGTGGAACTAATTCAAACAGGCGTGCCTGTAGCAGGAAAAAGCCCAAGTTTAAATTTAAAAAAAATAATAATTTTAAAATGCTCAGCTCCCACAGGGTTAGCGACTTGACCATCACAGCGGTAGCTTGCCTTCTATGGCGCAACTGCAATTAAGTGAATTTTCCAATTTGTTGCTATTAATCGAATAGCTAATAAAAAGTGTAACAAGCGCTAACAAGGCTAATAAAGACCTGCTGCACAAAAGCACATACAAATAAAACTGAACTTAAGAAAAAGAGAAGAAGAAAAAATACAAAATACAAAATAGAAATAACAAAAAAGAAAAAAGAAAACATAAACAGCTGCATGGCTTGCGCAAACCATTCAAGTGCAACACACAGCAATACCAAAAGCAAGTTCAAGTGCATGTTGCATGCATTTCATTTCACTTCATTCGCTTTTGCATGCAATTTGTTATCAACTTTTCCATTACTACTGCTTTTCCTAGCTTTTACAATTACACCTATGCCGCACTCAACACATACTAGTACACAGGTATACATATAGCGCATGCGATGTTTAATTTATTTTTCAACAATTTTCTTTACTTATTTTTACTCTTATCGACGTGAAGAAAAGTGAAAGAGAAAGAGAAGAAATTGGCGAATATGGAGTTTACAAACAACTACAACGGTCATTTGCTGCCTACAAAAACTTGTTTTACCGCTCGCCTATTTTTTTATTTTTTTTTTTTTTGCTTGTTGTTTCTATCTTTTACTCATCACCTTTTTATTTTTGTTTATTTACAATTTTCCGTTTTACTAACTCTTTTTATTATTTTTCTTTTTTTCTTTTTTCATTACCTCAACCGCCTTTTCCATATCTTAATCGCTTATTTGTATATGAAAGTTGTTTGTTGTGGTTGTTGTGTCATATATTGTTTGTTTTTATATTTGTGTTATTGCATGCTGGCTATATTATATAATTTCGCGTATAGCAATGGGATTACCAGTATACGTGTACATACATACTGTGTGTCTGTGTGATCTCTAGCGTGAATCGGTCGTCTACACGCATACATACTTAATTTAAAAAACTGTATAATGAATTCGGCGATTATATTTTTAATCAAATTTGTTATGTTGTAATAGTTACGGTGGAAGTTATTGACATACAAACGAATCATTATTTTATTATGTTTATTTAAAAACTTGAGCTTCATTTATGAAAAAATATTGGTAAAAAATTGAGAATATATTTTCCTCGATATTATTGAAATATTTTTGCTAAAAAAATTGATTTTAAAACTTCCAAAAATGTTTACACGTAAGAGCATTATAATGCAATAAGTAAAATAAATCACTTTTTTACATTTATTTATGTATTTCCAAAAGCTACCAAATTTTTGTTATAAATAAAAAGTTGAATTACCAATAAACCATCTTTTGAGTTAAAAAAAGCTTTCCTTAAAAAAAAATTTAGAAAAAATGAATAAAATTTTAAAATTTTAAAACATTGCATATAACTGCAATGCTGTTCACACAGGTAGCCAATTAATTAGTCAATTAAGACCATTTCAGCAATTAAGCTATTATTTTAGAATATTTTTGTTTTATGTATAGAACGTGAAGCATGAGTAATCGATGAAAAAATTTTAAAAAAAAGTAGTAAACCAGTTTCAATAAACGTACAATTAAATGGTAATTTATTAGCAAATATTTAATAATTTTCTTGTTTTTTCATATTTTTGTATAAAATTTTTCGTTATTAAAAATTAATTTTAATAGCTTCATAATTTCATCAGTGTAGAATTTAGACGCTTTATCGGCCAATAACTGTGCCAAATGTTTCACAACGGCTCTACGGTCGGCCAATTTTTTACCAGCAAGAAAGTTTTGCAAAGATCGAAAGAAATGGTAATCAGTTGGTGCAAGGCACGGTCTACATATAAGGTGTATGTAGCAGAATTTCCCAAACAAGCGCTATTAATTTTTGCTTGGTCATAATAGGTAGATGTATATGGTATGCCGTTGTCATGATGAAACCCAACACTTTTCTATTGATCAGTTCTAGATGCTCATTGTAAGGTGGTTAAGGGTTTGACGGTGGAGATAAAAACGGCGGAGATATCTTTATAATATTTGCATAAATGAAATTTGTGGACAATGCGGATTGTAAAATAGCTATATCATTCTCCTCACTCATGCTTAATAATGGTTGTTGGCAATCAGAACTAATTTATAGTGACTGAAACCGGCCTACTGCCTTTTCATTTGACGTTGCTGTGAGTGAACTACTTTCAATTAGAGAAAAGTCGATTTTAAACGATTTATCAGCGATTCGCAGATGGAAACTCGGTCCTTTATATTTTCTATGGAAACAATGCTCGCATGTTGGTCAGGTTCGATGATTTCCATTATTTTATCGACATTTTTAAATCAAAATTACCACAACGAAATCGACGAAACTACAATTGTGAAAGACTGACTGTTACAGTATCAGGCCAGTATTGTGGTAAACGAAATTTTCAAAGTATAATGTACTATATTTAAGCTTCAAAAGATAATTTCTAGTATCAAAAAATATTTGAATTTTCCAATGTTGTCATGAGCTTACTCAAGCGGCTGCAGTCTGAACTCGTGAAAGGCTGCCGTTGATGAATGTCGTGCAATGCATCTCAAACAGTCCAACCAATTGTTTTTTATTATTATTAGTGTCTTTTTTATATTAACTAAAAAAATACAGATGGAATTGAAAAATTCCAATTCACTTTTTTGAAAAAAAAATTTTCTTCAAGTTGCAAAAAAAATAGTTTAAATAATACTTTTGTATAACTTTTTTAGTTCAAATAGAAGATAATTTAATACTGAAGTTAGATCATTTTGATTTTTTTTTCCGATCGGACATGTGTATATTCTTTTTGCTATCACCGCCACCATTCGCTGAGACTTATAAAAATTTAAACTCGAGAAAACCCACTTCAAAATTTTCGCTTCAAAGCTTTTCGGTCCGACCTAGCATTCGAACCTGCCACCAAAACTGCTCTAGCTTCTAAAATATATCGAGTTGACCACTGGAATTTTGAAGACATGTTATTGGATAGTTTTAAAATATATTTAGGAAAAATATGCGTTTTTAAAAGCCTCTACATCAGACTACTGCCTTAAATAAGAAACATACAAACAAAGATTTTTCAATATATAAAAAATATACATATGAATGTAAATAAGCAAAAAATATTTCCATTGCAAATGGATATAAAAAATTGTGAAACATATTTGTCATTAATAAAATATCTTTTTAACTTTTAAGAAAAGCCAAATAGATTGTAATCAGAAATTATTATCTTGATTTCTTTCCAAAAAAATAATTTTTATCCAGAGATTCAAGTAGAAAAAATCTTTGGACATTAATTTTTTCACTTTAGTTGTGAAGTTGGTTAAGTCATGCAATGGTTTTATTAAAACTATTACACACTTTTTTATGCATCAAACTAAAGAAAAATGTCAACAGGTCATTCATTCGTTTGTCATGAAGAATATCTATCGAGAGATGAACTTTTATTATATTGGTGTAGTGAAAAGAAATTCACTGCTGAAAAGATTTTCGGCCGAGCTCCTCCTCCAATTTGTGTGGTATGCATCTTGATATATTTTATGATGAGCTTTTTTATTATGAACTTTTATTTCAAGTCAGAAATACACTCGGAGGGGTTGACAGTCCAATTAGAAAATTTAACTTAATTTTATATTCAAACTGATTTTCTATAATTTTTGGATGTTGGTCAGTATATGGTAAATGTAGGCTTGACCATGTAAGCTTATATCTATATAAATGAATATTTAAACTAATAAACTTGAAACTCAAATTTGAAGGGATCGTATTCCATGCGTATAAATACCAAAAACTCTCTAATGAGGTATAATAATACCGATTTTAATTAAAATTAAATATAATGCATCCCATGCATAAACAAAAATATATACACAAAATTTATGCAAATATTTACGTACATTTGTTTTTGTGTAGTAAGTCAATCTTCATCACTAACCCCTCACAGTAAAAGTCGAGCATGAC
This sequence comes from Ceratitis rosa, assembly GCA_037013455.1. Lineage (NCBI taxonomy): Eukaryota > Metazoa > Arthropoda > Insecta > Diptera > Tephritidae > Ceratitis > Ceratitis rosa. The sequence continues at coordinate 7,485,470 of JAWMAG010000020.1, read as the reverse complement.
TAAATTTAACTATAAAAACTATAAAAATCGCAAGGTCAATCAAAAATGTCTTTTATCATAAACCAATCTCTTCTTGAGCCGTGACACAATTTATCATAATTAGTTCAGTTTACAAATTCACAATGAAAATACAATGATTTAACGAGTTTTGTTAAAATTAATTTGAAGCTATGAATAATAAAAAAACTATGAAAAATCTAGTTCAGTTTATGCATCTGAATAAACATTTTGATAACATCTTACTCACTCAATATACATACTCGTATACATAAATACAGTGCCATTTTTTTCATTAGCATTTTATTATATATATATATATTGATTCATCCAAGCGCCGCGGCAAACTTCTCACTCGAGTGATACATAAACAGGCAAAATTGGTGCATTTGGGGTTTCGAAAATCTTCAAATAATTAAAGAGAAGGGACTACACTGAAATTTCATGAAAAAAAAAATATTTTGAATGCATTTTAATTACGTTCATTTTCGTAACTGCGAAATGAATAGAGCACTATATATTAACTTTGATCCACAGTAGGAAGATGTAGACTTATCGAAATTTATACCGATATAATGAATGATAGCCGCAGTATCCGAGGGATTGGCATTGTGTACTAACATTCGTATGACAACAGTGGTAGTCGAGATGATCAGTTTTTGCGATATTTTAACGAAAGTTAGTATGCGATGTAATTTTGGATTGTATTGATCAGTTGTCGGTACCAACCAGATCGGTCGACTATATCGTATAACTTCCATATAACAGATTTGTACAGATTAAAGATTTTGGTTCAAACCGTCCAAAAGAAAACAAGAAATACAAAAAAATTTAATACGCTTTAATATATTTTATGAGGTATAAATGCTTCGGCACGGCCGAAGACAGCTACTCTCTTTTGTTTATTATTGATCCGCTACCAAAAATGCCATTAACACTCCTCACGTACTCGTATGCTTGTATGTGTAAATTTTTATGTACTCGTATATGAGCATTTAAAAAATATTTCCGCCCGCTCTGACCGTTTGTCATACAAAATCACTTTCACTTATTTATTTCGGGTGTGTTAACCGATGATGTTGCAATATTTTCTTATTTTATTAACAAATGGCGAGAAATAGCACGAGCGTGAATATGTAAAAAAAAGAGCAAACATTAAGGGAAAAGAAGTAACAACAGCCAAAAATAAGCTAAAGCATTTTTTATTACACTCATATTCGTACGCTCGTTCGCTCGTTGTGTAGCGTAGGCCGTTCTGTCTGTAATCTGACTGTATGTTTACCGGCTGAAAAGGCATATGACACAATTGCATAGTGAGTACCGTCATAAGAGTACAAACTCGTATATACATACATATTTTCTTAAATAATTTATGTACGCTGAAGCGTTCGATGTAAGTTGTCTCTCACTCAAAGTGGCCAATTACTCATTTATGACATATTTTTCATATTTTTCTTTATGTCAGCCATTAAAATATTTTATGTTTTACAACTTATTTGTGTGTATTACACGAAATTGGAAAAAAATTAATTTATTGGTGAATATATTGAGAATAGTGGAGAGTATTTTATTTTATGAAACGAAAGGAATTTTAGGAAACGCGAAATTATACCGCGAAATTAGTAAATAAGGTTAGGAGACAAGCCATTATATTTAAGTATTGTTGTTCAAATATAATCAATGCCAAATAATAAAGAAAAACATAATAAAAAAAAAAAAGAGTGGCAGTCTGTGGTGACCATTAGGCTCGGCAGAAAAAATGTTGTTGCCTCATGAAAGTGGTGTTTTCGTTTACTGCCAAGTTCTTCGAAAGGGAGCTCTCAAACAAGAGATGGGAAACTTTGTAAAATGGAAATTTCAAAACAAATTAAAAATATTGAAATATTTCTTAATAAATTTAGTGCTTAAATTTTTTGTACACATTATTTCGCGCTCTCATTATAGTCATTCCTTTCTGAGTGCTACTTTATACCGATTCAATTCTCGAATACCTTTTTATCTTACGTTTTGACACTCAGGAGACATGCCCATGATGTAATAATTACCAGGTCTGATCAGGAGACTCAACTGACTTTTTCCGCAGTCTTATTTCGGTATTGATTTTAAACGTAGTAGAAAAAATAAATTTGGGAGTCATCTCTACTAGTACATTTTTAAAAATATATGAAAACCGATTTAATGGTTACCATGCCATTGCCTAAATAACCTGAAACTTAGTGGATGTATTCTGAGAATAACGTAGGCAACCGATAAGAAAGGATTTTCGGTGAAGTGGACCTGGGACCGATCTATTTGTTAACAAGAAATTGTGCTTATGTTTTCTTGATATTAGGAAGTTAAATAGCTTTTTGCTGGCGATGCCTTGACTAAAGGTATGAATGTGCTTTTGATTAGTTGGCCCAAAAGGCAAATATTAGATCCTCATGAATTCTTAATATCAATTGAAATTCACTTAACTTGAACTTATTATTTGCGTTCTTTTGTGTATTAATAATTATTTATATTTTTTCTTTGGAAAAATTTTTTTTTTATATACAAGGTTTATAGCGATTTATGTTAATTCAAAAAAAGGCAATGATATTTATAAAGATTTTCATAAAGAAATACTTTTATTACCTCTTTTTTTCAATTAAATTACATTTAAAAGGACAACACTGTCAATAAGACTGCGGATTTTGTTAAAATTACAATAAACACGTTGCTATTGATCACGACTTTTTATAATTTCACTATAGATATGCCTATCTTTCACATTCTGTACTTACTTTATGCAAAGCTTTCGTAAAATTAGTATAATGGAATATTTACCCTGCTGAGAAATTGAGAAGTGCATAATGTGGCATGCGAAATTGGGTTAAAAAACCTCGATGGTAACAAATAGAACCACTTAAAATCGTTGATAGCGGAAAAAGCCTCCATGCCAACTTTCCCCTTTTTATATCAATATTTATCTGCTCCTTGCTCCAAATAACTTTATCCAAAATTGTTAAAAAAAAAATTATATACGAGTATATTATTTATTATTTCTTTTCCACGTCTAAAGACAAAAACCAAGTAAGTTTTAGTGCAATAAAGGCTAAGTGTGATTTTTAATGAGAAATTATTAGCATATCTTTTAAAAGCACTGTAAGAACGTGAAAATATAACCTCTAAATGGGCGACCAAAACTACTACTTAGTACATGGTCTTGTATAGAGTTCCTGTGAGTATACAATTTGACGTTTAAATATTTTATATTTATTATTCTAGTATATTTTCTCTTCTACTACCTTCTTTAATGATTTTATTTAAAAATTTAAAATATAGTTGGGTTAAACGCAAAATCCAAGCCTGACCACCTACATCTGTGAATTCTATTTGAGATTAAATAAAAAAATAAAAAATATAAAATAAATTTACATATCTCAACATCCAAACATTAATTAGGTTTTGCATCTTTTTATATTTTAATACAAAAATTCGAGTGAAATCAACTGATGGCACGATTTTGTTAATAAAGTGTATAACGCGCGAATCTTTATCAATCAGGTGAACAAAAGAAGTTCTCAGTAAGCAAACTGTTAAATTTTGAATTATGATTTTTAGCCTCTTAATAAATTTTGATCTCACCATTAAACAACTTTTTATATTATTTTTAGTCCAAGTCCAACAAGACTTTTCCTCATTTAGAATTCTTCTTCTTTTCTTCATTTTCTTCATAGACACCGCTCACATGATTTTTGCTGAATTAACTATATCGCAGCATTCGTTCCTTCACTTCTTTGTCCGGCGCCAGTTAGAAATATCAAGTATAACCAGATCCTTCCCCACCTTACCATTCCAACTGAATGGAGGTCTTCCTCTTTCTCTGCTTCCACCAACGCCTACAGTACCGAAGACTTCCAAGCTGTAGCACTTTCAGCCATTCAAACGACGAAACCTAGTCACCGTAGGCATTGTATCTTTATTCGCTGAACTATACCAATATACGCCAAAGCGCGTAAGCTCTGTCTGCGCCAGTAAAGATGAAGAAGAAGATGTCAATGGTGTCGTATAACTCATACAGCTTATCGTTCATGTGATTGAGATTGTTCGCAAAACTTTCCTCTCGAAGACTGCTAGTGAGTGCGTCATTGACCACGCTTCTGCACCATGTAGTAGGACTGCAATGATGATCGACTTGTAGAGTTTGCCTTTGGTTTGACGAGAGAGGACTTTACTTCACAATTGCCTACCCAGTCTAAAGTAACATCTGTTGGCAGCAATAATTTTGCTTTGGATTTCAGGATTTCAAGGGTGTCATTCTTATTGGGGTTAATGTTTGTACCTAGATAGACGAAATTATCTACGACTTTAAAGTTATGACTGTCAACAGTGACATGAGAGCCGAGCGTATTGTTGAAATCTGCTTTAAAGTCGATGAATGGGGATGTGTGTCACAGGTCTTCTCCAAGATTTGTCATTTGTTAAATCTTATCAATGTTAGATTTACCAGTTCTAAGGCTATAGTGATGAGGTCCAATCAGTTTATGGGCGGTGGGACTTAATCTTCTATATAATACGCCATATAGAAACTTATATGTGATATTGAGGAAACTTATCCTACAGTAATTGACACAGATCGTGGGATTCACATTTTTGGGTATTTGGCAAATTTAGGTTCCAATCGTCGTGGGACCATATTCTACAAAGAAGCTGATGCATGCTCTTTGTCAATGGTTTTGCCTCAATATTTGAATAACTCTGCCAGTAGGCTGTCAGCTTCAGTCGCTTTGTTGTTTTTTTATGGGGGTAGGCGGAGTCTTAGTCGGGTTATAAAACGATTTGTGTATGGTCTACAATTGTGTTCCAGGTTCACCATCTCCGAGTGTTGCACTTTCACTGCCATTTAGCAGGTTGGAGAAGTGTTCCCTCCATACAGTAAGTATGCTCTAGAGATCGGTTACCAGAATATTTCTTTGATTCCTATATTTGCGTATTTCCTTTTTCGGATTAGCTTAAAATGAAAAAGATAAATATATGTATCATTAGGGCTGATTTTTGCCACAACAAAAGCGCACGAATATTAAAGTAATAGTCAAATCTTTGAATTAGTAAAAAATTGTATTAAATGCACTATTTATAATTGCATAAAAAATGATAAAAATTATAAAAAAAATAAATTTGTGAGGGACATTTTATATTTGGGCTTAAATCGAGCGTAAAATTGGTGTCAAATAATTCAGTATACTCATATATATCTACTCTTATGTACTACATTTATAAATAAATAATTGTAATAACATAATAAAAAGATGTGTAAATACCGATTACCAAATAACCAACGGTGTTATGAAATTGTATAATAAATATATTCATCAACATACGTATGTATGTATGTACAAATTAAATGGAGTCAATAAAATAATAAAGAAATGCTTAATAAAATCTATGTCGTGATGCATTTTAATAACTGACTGCAACGTACGCCTCTTTTTTGTATCATTATTCCTTTGCTTTTAAAAGAGCCATTAAAAATACGACATGTTGCTTGCAACGGTATATTTAGCACGCATGCGCATGCGCACTCATAATGGGGACTAAAAAAAACAGGTAGACATAGTTGGTGACAATTTTATAACGTCTGAGCGTCTAAATAATATACGTATGTGTATGCACGAGCGTGTTTGCCTAGTATTACGCCACAAAAGATTTGATTATGTAATGGGAAATTTGTTATGTTGTTAGTTTTTTTTTAACTTTAAAACTCAAGTAAATATTAAAATTAATTCAAATTCAAACCTTATAACTGTTTTTTTGTTTTTCACTTTTCAGATCCTACACATACTGTTACTCACACTCCCTTTGCTCGCGTACAGCTATCCCGCACAGAGTGAAGAGAAATCCATCTCGCTGGAGGAGGTGGAGCTACCCGATAGCGATCATGCGGCGTCTGGTGGCGAGTCACAAATACAAAAACGCTCGGGCAGCTTTGATTATGTAGCGCATCTGAAGTCCGGCCTACTCTCGAGCATTGGTCAAGCGTCCGCATCCATAGCTTCGGGCAGTTCAGGCGGCAGTAGTAGTGGCGGTGGCGATGGCTATAAGTCATACGAATCGGCACATGTACTTGAAGCACATAATGATTCATGGCATCAAACATATTTTAACATTAATTATTTTTTATTTTTTCATTCCATTCTTCTTTGTTTCTTGTAAACAAATCTTCAGGGTAATTCCGTTGACTACAACCCGTGGACGTTTAAGAAATCTGTACTGAACACCATCTTCCAGGCAGTTAAAGCAATCACTGGTGGTGTGACCGCACTCAAAGGTCAACTGATTAAGGGCAGCGGCTATGCACTGAGCGCTAGCGGAAATTTGGTTGCCTCATCTGGTGATAAGGTGACTGATGTTGGCAAGGCAATCATCAATTCAGCGCAAATTAATTCGCATTCGGGTTATGGTGGTGGCGGCGTTTCGGTGCATCCCTTCGCCAAATTTAGTTCACTGTCGGGTGCATCGTCGGGCGGCAGCAGTGGTGGTAGCGGTAACAAGCATTCGGGAGGACCAGTTGTGCATACGGAAAGTGAGTTTTGACCTTTTATTTACACTTTTATTGTTATTATTTTTCTTTTGGATTTTTTACGATTTTATGAATTTAAATATGTAAAGTTTAAATAGGAATCGGTAGCACAATTTTAATCGTCTTCCTCTCTCCGTGTAGTGTCACTTACAACAACCATCTCTGAAAGCTCTTTATAAGTGGTCTTAAATGATAATGGTATGGTCTAATGAAGGAAACTTTTCATCTATCTCATATGAAACTAGCAAATACAAATCAGAGTTCTGTATATTTATTCTCTCTCTAAAGCTTCGTAGCATTGAGACACTCGTTTATATAAGAGCCCCACAGCTCAACTTGGCCCAAGGGTAATAGTTTATTTAAAAAAAATCGCTACCATCGGCTTGATATAGAGATGTGAGTAAATAAGCAGTGTGTGAGAGAAATCTTTCAGCCAACTCCGCATACCGCCGCATTCTTCTTCTTCTTCATTGATGTGGGCACCGCTAATGCGGCTATAGCCGAATCAACAGTAACGCGCCATTCATTTCTTTGTTTCCACCGGTGGATACTGCATCGAATATTTTGAAAGCTGGAGTGTTTTCATCCATTCGGACGACATAATCCAGCCAGCCTAGCCGCTGTCGCTTCATCCGCTGAACTATTTCAATGTCATTGGATAACTTGTACAGCTCGTTCTCTCGAAGACTCCCCCTCGACATCGTCCACGCTTCTACGCCATATAGTAGGACGGGCATGATGAGCGACCTGTGTAGTTTATATATGGTATACAATATATAATTGGCTCTTTGTAATCGCTGATGCGATTTTCGGCCGAGCTCCTCCTCCAATTTGTGGTTTTGCGTCTTGATGTTTTTGCAAACTACAGTTTATACTAAGCCGCCTCCGAACGGCTGATGGTTTTTTTTTACGAGGAGCCTTTACTTCATGTCCGAAATATACCCGGAGAGGTGGACATTTCCTGCCGAGGGGCGACCACAAATAGAAAATTTAAATTAATTTTTTATTTACATTTATTTTCCATAACTTTTGGATGTTGGTGGCACCGGAGTTTGGACCTGAGCCTTCCGAATGTCAGTATGTAAAGTTTAGACTTTGATATTAATGCCATCGGCATACACCAGAAATTCTACTGTCTTGTAAAAGATTGTACCTGTCTGTTTATGTGTAATTCATATTATTTTCTTCAACATTTAATTGAGAAAATCGCACGATAAAGAATCACTCTGACTGAAATCTGAGAGGTCCTTCTCAATTTTAATTGCACTTTTGTTGTTATCCAGCGTCAGTTTACAGCCACAGCACAATACACTCGACAGAGCCTTATATGCGATATTTGGGAGGATAATCCCTTGGTGATTGACGCAGACAGTCGCTTTTCGAACCTCATTACAGTCGGGTAATGGCGCATGTGATATAATCGATCGCA